>PVJL010012605.1:10189-36492 GCA_004026885.1 Lyroderma lyra | reverse complement strand
TTTAATCCATTTCTAGTTAATTTTTTGTATATGGAGAGAGTTCACAGCTCATGTTCATTTTTTTGCATATATTATTCCAGTTTTCCCAGCACCACCTACTAAATAGGCTGTCTTTTCCTCGTTGTATGTTTTTTGCTCCTTTATCGAAAAATATTTGTCCATAAATTTGTAGGTTTATTTCTGGGTTTTCAGTTCTATTCCATTGTTCTATATTTCTGTTCTTCTGCCAGTACCAAGTAGTTTGGACCACTGATGCTTTGTGATATCAGTTGAAATCAGGGAATGTAATGCCACCAGCCTTATTCTTTTTATGTAGTATGCTTTGGCAATTCGAGCTCATTTATGGTTCCATATGACTTTACTAATTTTTTTATCTCTTTCATGAAAGTATGACTGGGATTTTCATGGGTATTGCATTAAATGTGTAGATTGTTTTAGGCAGAATGTCCATTTTAACAATGTTAAATTTTCCTATCCATGAACAGGGGATACTTTTCCACCTTTTAACATCTGTTTCAATTTCTTTCAAAAGTGTCTTATACTTTTCTGTGTATAAGTCTGACACTTTCTTCTTTAAGTTAAACCTCAGGTATTTCATTCATTTTATTTTGATAGCAAAGTGAATTGATTCCCTCCTTTCTTTCTCTGTGGATTTGTTGTTTGTATATAGGAATGATGTTCATTTTTTTATATTTATTTTGTATCCTGCGACTTTATTATATTCATTTATTGCTTCTAATAGTTTCCTGGTAGAATCTTTGGAATTTTTTATATAAGGCGTCATGTCATCGGCCAATAGTGACAATTTGACCTCTTCTTTCCAAATTTGGATACCTTTGATTCCTTTCTCTTGCCCGATTGCTGTGGCTAGAAGTTCCATTACTATATGAAATAAAAATGGTGACAGAGGGCATCCCTGTCTTGTTCCTGATTTTAAGGGAATAGGCTTCAGCTTTTCCCAATTGACTGTGATGTTAGCTGAGGCCTTTTCATATATGGCCTTTATTATGTTGAGATGCTTTCCTTCTATACCTATTTTATTTAGATCATAAATGGATGCTGTATCTTGTTGAAAGCTTTTCCTGCATCAATGGGAAATGGTCATATGTTCTTTATCTCGGATTTTATTTATGTGGTGTATCACATAGATTGATTTTCATATGTTGAACCATCCTTGTGCTCCTGGGATGAATACCACTTGATCTTGAGGTATGATGTTTGAGATGCATCGCTATATTCTGTTTGCTAATATTTTGTTTCGAATTTTTGCATCTGTGTTCATCAGAGATATTGGTCTATGGTTTTCTTTCTTTGTATTGTCTTTGCCAGGCTTTGGTATTAGAGTAATGTTGGCCTCATAGAACGAGTTAGGAAGTATTGCTTCCTCCTCAATATTTTAGAGGAGTCTGAGGAGGATTGGTGTTTATTATTCTTTGAATGCTTGGAAAAACTCACTGGTGAAAGGATCTGGTCCATGGCTTTTGCCTTTAGGGAGATTATGGATAGTCATTTTAATCTCTTCACTATGAAATGGTCTATTTAGATTATCCAGATCCTCTTGGTTCAATCTAGGTAAGGTATCAGGTTCTCGAATCTTGTCCATTTCTTCTAGTTTGTTATAATTTAGTGGCATAAAGTTTTTCATAAGATTTTCTGATAATACTATGTGTTTCTGTGGTATCAGTGGTAATTTCTCCACTTTCATTCCTAATTTTGGATATTTGTGTCCTTCCCTTTCATCCTTTGATTAGTCTCGCCAAGATTTTGTCAGTTTTGTTGACTTTCTCAAAGAACCAGCTCTTTGTAATATTCATTTTTTCTATTGTCCTCCTGTTTTCTAATTGCTATAGCTCTGCTTTAATTTTTATTATTTCTTTCTTCTGCTGACTTTGGGGTTTGTGTGCTCTTCTATTTCTAGTTCTTTAAGATCGTATGTTAAGTTGTTTCCTTGTGATTTTTCTTGTTTCTTAGGACAGGCCTGTATTGATATAAATTTCCCCCTTGTCACTGCTTTCGCTGTGTCCCAATAATTCTGGTATGTTTTGTTTTCATTGTCAGTTTTTTGTATATATTTTTTACTCTCATTTCTTATTGTTCTTTCATCCAGTGCTTTTTAAATGAGCGTTCTTCATCTCCATTTATATGTGTTTTTTTTCTGCTTTCCTATTACAGTTGATCTATAATTTCAAAGCATGGTTGGTTGAGGATACAGATGGTATAATTTCAATCTTCTTGAATTTCGTGAGGCTACTTTTGTGTCTCAGCATGTGGGATATCTTTGAGAATATGCCATGTGTACTAGAAAAGAACAAATAGTCTCTTTTTGCTGGATGAAGTGTCCTGGTAATATCAATTATGGCCAATGGCTGTAATGTGTCATTCAGTACTGATGTTTCCTTATTTATTTTCTGTTTGGATGATCTGTCCATGGCTGTTAGTGCAGTGTTTAAGTCTCCCACAGTGATTGTGTATTCATCAATTTCTCCTCTCAAATCTGTTAGTAGTTTCTTTGTCTATTTTGGTGCATCCTCGTTAGGAGCATATATATTAATTAGTGTCAAGTAGTATTGTTGTTGTATTGTGACTTTTATCAATATGTAATGTCCATCATTGTCTTTTACTATCCCTTTTATCCTGATGTTTATTTCATTAGGTATAAGCATGGCAACTCCTGCTTTTCTCTGGTTACCATTTGGATGAAGTATTGTTTCCCATCCTTTCACTCTGAGTCTGTGTTTTTCCTTATGGCTGAGCTGTGTTTCCTGGAGAAAGCACAGAGATTGATTCTGTTTTTTAATCTAGTCTGCTACAGTGTGTCTTTTTATTGGTGAGTTCCGCCCATTAACATTTAGAGTGACTATCGATAAATGAGGACATCCTGTGACCATTCCTTATTTCTTTGTTTGATTTGTTTTATTTTTTTTTTCCCATTTCCCCAACTTTGTTCCATTTTTCCTGATGTTTTGTTTCAGGTCAAAGATACTCCTTAAGTATTTCTTGGAGTGCTGGCCTTGTCCTTGCAAATTCCCTCAGCTTCTGTGTGTCTGAGAAGGTCTTTATTCCACCTTCATATCTGAAATGTAATTTTGCTGGATAAATTATCCTTGGGTATAAGTTCCTCTCTTTTCAGTTTTTGTATATTGGATTCCACTCTCTTCTGGCTTGCTGCATTTCTGCTGAGAAAGATGATGCCCTCCTGATGGGTTTTCCTCTTAAATTCATAGTTCGTGTTTCCCTAGCTGCCTTGAGAATTGACAGTCTTTAATTTTGGATATCTTTAGTAACATGAGTCTTGGAGAAGATCTGTTAAATTCCCCGTATCTAGGGGACCTGTTTTCTTCTTGAATTTGGGGTTCCAGATCTTTCCATAGGTTTGGAAAGTTCTCATCTACTATTTGTTTGAGTGTGCTCTCTGTAGAATGCTCTACCCCTTCTTCAATTTCTATTATCCTGATGCTGTTTTGTCTCGTGGAGTCAGAAATTTCGTGACGAATTCTTTTAATCCTTTCGCTTCTATATTCCCTCCCTTCCTCTTTCTTAGCTGTTTCCATGTTCTGATCTTCAATACCACTAATTATTTCCTCCATGTCGTTGGCACTGTTTCCTATGGCAGTATTTTGTTTCTCACTTATTTTATTGTAGTATTTATCTCTCACATTTCTATATCAATCTTCCTTAGGGTTCGAATTTCTTTGTTAAGTTTTTCCTTATGTTCATGGAGTTTTCTTTTTTTTATGTCATTCATCTCCTTATTCATGCTGTTTATCTCAGCCATGGTGCTCTGCCAGTATGTTTTCATTTCCCTCAGAAACTTTAGAATGGCTAGTTGAAATTCTCTCACTTATTCCAGAAACTTCTAGATCTAAGATGCTCTCTTGATAAATTTTCTGATATTTTTGAAGAGTTTTAGTTTTAAGGAATTCATCCTGTATGCTGGGTTCTTCCTCATTGACATGAGTGCGTTATGTTCAGTAGTAGTGCACCAAAGCCCAGATTGGTACTTTTGTGGAGTCTTGGTGTAGGGCAGACACAAGGTGGCAGTGTGGGTGGCAAGTCTATTTCTTATTTCTGGACTCTGGCTACATTTGGAGTCAGTGTGCATCTGTCATGGTCCCTTCGCTTCCTGCATTTAGTTGTTCGGGGAGGATGTAGGAAAGGAAAGATGCCAAGAAAAGGCACACTGGCACTACTCCTCCTTCGGCCCTATGCTGGGGAAGGTGGGTGGTGCGGGCCGAGGCTGCTCCTGCTGGCTGGGGCGAATGGTATAAAAACCGCCTTTCTTTCCAGGCCTGCTACAGCGACCAAGTGTTGGGGCAGAGTCCTAGGACTTGAACTGCTTTTAGGAGCCAGGGGCATTCGAGCATGCATACCCACAAGTACGAAGCTCTTTTTTTGACCCCGCGGTAGAAAGGTAGCCAGTTTATCTTTGGAGTGGGCGGTAAGGGAACTGCAGCCTAATGCAGGAGCCACACGATCAGCGCCAGCAGCAGGTCAAACATCACAGCGTGCAGGAATGGAAGACACAGCCTTGTGCAGAAGTCGTGCGCTGTCCGCTTGGCTGTCGGTTAGCCCCCGCATTGAGCCGCAATCAGGAACTGCAGGCTGTGACCAGGAGCCCCAGGCCTGCGCAAGAGCTGTGCGTGCCTGCGTTGTGTTTCCCAAGAGAGCCTAGAGCCACAAAGTCGTCTCTGCAGTTCAGAGTCCTTGCTCTGCCCTGCTAACACTCAAAAGCTACAGAAGCTGTCTCCCAAGCTCTATCCCCAACTCGCCGCTCCAAATTCCAGCTCCCCAGCCCAGCTCCCCAATGACTCCCACTGTTCTGGCACTTTGCTCGGGAATTTCCTCTTGTCACCGCTTGTCCTCTCCACATCCCATGCACTGCACTGCTCCTGGATGGTCACCCACAATCGAGTCCTGTTGCGATCTGTCTTTGATCCCTCCCCTGTCTCCGACTCTCCCCCTTCTCTCCAAATTTCAGATGTTTAATTGCAATACATGGATTTGCCAGCTGCTGCTTTTGTCACTCAGAGTCCTCTTTCTTGGATCCTGGTGTCCCTTCAAATGTGTTTTCTGGGAGAGCCTTTAAGGACCTCCTCTCCAGTCACCATCTTGTCCTCCAACCTCCAAGCATTGAAAAGATTTTTATGAACATCATCAAAATTAAAAGGATATATTTTGTTTGTGGAACCAGCAACAGTTAGTCATGTAATGTGTTCTCTTCTGGTTATTGGATGCCCCTGACTATTGACAGAATGTGAAAAGTTCATGAGGAATCTGATAATCCACGTTCAAAGTTTTATTCAAAGAGAGAAGTATGGGCATGGCAGATTAATGTAGCAGGGTCCAAGGCACACAGTTGCCCTGAACTTTGGGTTAGCTCTTCTTATACAGAAAACGTACAGGCAGATTCTTCAATATCAAGATGTGGACACCTGTAAAAAATCACAGGTAGAATCGTGCCACAGTAAACATTTCCTTGCAGCTAGCCAAGCTCAGGTAAGCTTGTTTTCGAACATCATGCACACTGTAGACAGAGCTGTACCCATATGAGTTCTTTTATTTGTAGCTAACTAAGCTCAGCTAAAACTGGTTCCTTCTAGCCCCCTCAAGTTTATTTGTATTAACACTTTTTCTGTCTAATCACTATCATCTGCACAAATTCCCAGTTCCTTCTTGAGAACATGTGGGACACATAAAAACAATCACTATGCTGGATTGCATTAAACATCTAACTTTATTTCAACTTTCAAATGAAATTAAAACCTGGAATTTTACTGTGAAGAATCAAATTTGTATAAAATAAGAGTGTCAACTTTTAGAATTTTCCTAAGAAAAAGCAAAAGAAAAATCAGGATTTTCCAAGCAAAGGACTAACAGAACTTTGAGTAGAATAGAAGTGTTGAGTTAAACAGGTGTTTTAAATAATCACTTTCACTAAAGGATAATGGTTTACATAAGTGGTATCTAGCACTTTGGCTTCCCTAGGCCACATTGGAAATAGAATTGTCTTGGGTAAAACGTAAAATCCGTTAGTACTAACAATAGCTCATAAGCTATAACAAAAAAATGCCACAAAATATTACATTTGAAGTTTTTGTAATGGGCTACATTCAAAGCCATCCCGGGCCACCTCTTGGTCAGGCCTGCCTTATATGAAGCTCGTTGGATATTTTACTTCTAAAACATAGGAAGAAAATTTTTAAAATTCATTTTTATTGTTAGACTTATTGGGGTGACATCTTTTAGCAAGGATAACATAGGTTTCATGCATACAATTCTACAGTGCATTGTCAACTTATTGTATAATATGTTCACCACCCAGTGTGAGTTCTCTTTCCATCACCTTATATTTAGCTAACCCTCCTTCCTCCCACACCCACTCCCCTTTTTCCCCTCCCTAACCAACACATTCCCAAACAAATTTTGAACTATTTTTTATGACCATGGGTTGGTTGCTTGTTTGTTCATTTCTTATCTCCTTGTTATTTTCAGTTTTATATTCCGCACATGAATGAAGTCATACAGTTCTTTGTTTTTTCTGTCTGACTTATTTCACCAAGTATTATGCTCTTCAGGTCCATCCATTGTGTTGCAAATGACACTATTTCATCTTTTCTTAAAGCTGAGTAATATTACATTGTGTATATGTACAACAGCTTCTTTATCCAGTCATCTGTCGCAGGGCATTTTGGTTGTTTCCATGTTTTTTCCACTGTGAACAGCGCTACAATGAACACTGGGGTACATAAGTCTATGTGGACAAAGGTTTTCAGGTGTTTTGGGTAGACCCCCAGAAGAGGGACTGGTGGGTCAAATGGGATCTCCATTTCCAGTTTTCTGAGGAACCTCCACCCTGCCTTCCACAGTGGTTGTACCAGTTTTAATTCCCACCAGCAGTGTACCAGAGTCCCTTTTACTCCACATCCTCTCCAGCATTTGTTATTTCTTGTCTTGTTGATAATAGCCATTCTAACAGGTGTGAGGTATTACCTCATTGTGATTTTGATTTCCATTTCCCTGATAGCTAATGAGGTTGAGCAGTTGTTCATGTGTCTGCTGGCCTTCTGTACTTCTTCGTGGGGAAGTGCCTGTTTAGTTCTTCTGCCCAGTTTATAATTGGTTTGTTTGTTTTGTGTTAATAAATCTTATTTGTTCTTTATATATTTTAGATATTAGACCCTTATTTGATGCGTTATTTGCAAATATTTTCTCCCATTCAATTGGCTGTCTCTTTGCCTTGTTGATGGTTTCTCTTCCTGTGCAGAAGCTTTTTAGTTTGATTAAAATCCCATTCATTTCTTTTTGCTTTTACATCCCTTGCCTTTGATGTTAGGCTCATGAAGTCATCCATGAGTCCTAGGTGTGTAAGTATAGTACCAATGTTTTCTTCTATACAGTTTATTGTTGCAGGTCTGATATGAAGGTCTTTAATCCATTTCGTGTTAATCTTTGCATATGCAAAGAGTTCACAGCTGAAGTTCATTTTTTGCACATATTAGTCCAGTTTTCCCAGCACCACTACTAAAGAGGGTGTCTTTTCCTCATTGTAGGTTTTTTGCTCCTTTATCAAAAATTATTTGTCCAAAAATTTGGAGGTTTATTTCTGGGTTTTCAGTTCTATTCCATTGGTCTATATATCTATTCTTCTGCCAATACCAAGCTGTTTGGATTATTGATGCTTTATAAAGGAATTGAAG
Source organism: Lyroderma lyra (assembly GCA_004026885.1). Lineage (NCBI taxonomy): Eukaryota > Metazoa > Chordata > Mammalia > Chiroptera > Megadermatidae > Lyroderma > Lyroderma lyra. The sequence continues at coordinate 28,795 of PVJL010012605.1, read as the reverse complement.
TCAGGGAATGTAATGCCACAAGCCTTACTCTTTTTATGTAGTATTGCTTTGGCAATTCGAGGTCATTTGTGGTTCCATATAAATTTACTAATTCTTTTATCTATTTCATGAACGTGTAATTGTGTAATTTTCATGGGTATTGCATGAAATATGTATATTGCTTTAGGCAGCACGTCCATTTTAACAATGTGAAATTTTCCTATCCATGAACAGGGGATATTTTTCCCCCTCTTAAAGTCCGTTTAAATTTCTTTCAAAAGTGTCTTATACTTTTCTCTGTGTAAGTCTGACACTTTCTTCATTAACTTAATTCTCAGGTATTTCATTCATTATGTTTTGATAGCAAATGGAATTGATTCCCTCATTTCTTTTTCTGTAGATTTGTTGTTGGTATATAGGAATGCTGTTGAATTTTTTACATTTGTTTTGTATCCTGTGAGTTTACTATATTCGTTTGTTGCTTCTCATAGTTTCCTGGTAGAATCATTGGAATTTTTTATATAAGGCGTCATGTCATCAGAAAATAGTGACAATTTGATCTCTGCTTTCCAAATTTGGATAAATTTGATTTCTTTCTCTTGCCCGATTGCTGTGGCTAGAAGTTCCATTACTATATTCAATAACAGTGGTGTCAGGGGGCATCCCTGTCTTATTCCTGATTTTAAGGGAATTGGCTTCAGCTTTTTCCCCATTGAGTATGAAGTTAGCCGAGGGATTGTCATATAGGGCCTTTATTATGTTGAGATGTTTTCCTTCAATACCTATTTTATTTAGTGTTTTGATCATAAATGGAGGCTGTATCTTGTGAATGCTTTAGCTGCATCAATGGGAAATGGTCATACGTTCTTTATCTTTGATTTTGTTTATGTGGTGTGTCAGATAGATTGATTTTCGTAGGTTGAACCCTCCTTGTGCTCCTGGGATGAATCCCACTTGATATTGATGTATGATCTTTTTGCTGCATTGCTATATTCTGTTTGCTAATATTTTGTTTAGAATTTTTGCATCTGTGTTCATCAGAGATATTGGTCTGTAGTTTTATTTTTTGTGTTGTCTTTGCCATTCTTTGGTATTAGAGTAATGTTGGCCTCCTAGAACGAGTTAGAAAGTATGGCTTCTTCTTTCATTTTTTGGAGGAGGCTGAGGAGGTTAGGTGTTTATTATTCTTTGAATGTTTCGAAAAACTCACTGGTAAAACTATGTGGTCCATGGCTTTTGCCTTTAGGGAGATTATGGATAGTCATTTTAATCTCTTCACTATGAATAGGTCTATTTAGATTATCGAGATCTTCTTGGTTTAATCTAAGTAAGCTATAAGGTTCTAGAAACTTGTCCATTTCTTCTAGGTAGTTAAATTTAGTGGCATAAAGTTCTTCACAATATTTTCTTATAATCCTATGTATCTCTGTGGTATCAGTGGTAATTTTTCCCCTTTCATTTCTAATTTTGGATATTTGTGTCCTTTCTTTTCATCCTTTGATTAGTCTCGCCAAGGTTTTGACAATTTTGTTGACTTTATCAAAGAACTAGCTCTTTGTAATATTCATTTTTTCTATTGTCCTCCTGTTTTCTAATTGCTATAGCTCTGCTTTAATTTTTATAATTTCTTTCTTCTGCTGACTTTGGGGTTTGTGTGCTCTTCTCTTTCTAGTTCTTTAAGATGGTATGTTAAGTTGTTTCCTTGTGATTTTTCTTTCTTCTTATGACAGGCATGTATTGATATAAATTTCCCTCTTTTCACTGCTTTCACTGTGTCCCAATAATTGTGGTATGTTGTGTTGTCCTTGTCAGTAATTTCTATATATTTTTTAATCTGATCTTTTATTGTTCTTTTATCCAGTCCTGTTTCAATGAGCCGTTCTTAATCTCCATGTATATGTGTTTTTTTCTGCTTTCATTTTACATTGGATCTCCAATTTCAAAGCATGGTGGTCTGATGATACACATGGTATAATTTCAATGTTCTTGAATTTACTGATTCTACATTTGTGTTCAAGCATGTGGAATATCTCTGAGAATGTTCTATGTGCACTAGAAAAGAAGCAATAGTCTCCTTTTGCTGGATGAAGTGTCCTGCAATTATCAAATATGGCTAATTGCTGTAATGTGCCATTCAGTGCTGATGTTTTCTTATTTATTTTCTGTTTGGATGATGTGTCCACGGCTGTTAGTTTGGTGTTTAATTCTCCCACAATGATTGTTTATTCATCAATTTCTCCTATCAAATCTGTTAGTACTTCCTATGTCTATTTTGGTGCATCCTGTTTAGGAGCATATATATTAATTAGTGTCAAGTAGTATTGTTGTTTTGTGCCTTTTATCATTATGTAATGTGCGTCCTTGTCTTTTACTATCCCTTTAACCTGAAGTTTATTTCATTAAGTATAAGTATGGCAACTCCTGCTTTTCTCTGGTAAACATTTTGTTGAAGTATTGTTTCCCATCCTTTCACCCTGAATCTGTGTTTGTTTTTTACGCTGTGGTGGGTTACTTGGAGACAGCACATAGATGGTTTCTGTTTTTGAATCTAGTCTGCTACAGTGTGTCTTTTTATTGGTGTTTTTGGTGTATTAACATTTAGAGTGATGATCGATATAGGAGGATTTCCTGTGACCATTACTTTTTATTTGTTTGATTTGGTTTATTTTTGTTTCTTTCCTGTTGTCCCAACTTTGTTCCATTTTTCCTGACGTGTAGTTTCAGGTCGAAGAGACTCCTTCAGTATTTCTTGGAGTGCTGGCCTTGACCTGGCTTATTCCCTCAGCTTCTGTGTGTGTGAGAACGTCTTTATTCCACCTTCATATCTGAAAAATAATTTTGTTGAATAAATCAGTTTTGGCTATAAGTTACTCTCTTTTCAGTTTTTGTATATTGGATTCCACCCTATTTTGGTTTGCTGCATATCTGATGAGAAATATGATGCCATCCTTATGTGTTTTCCTAAAAGTTATAGTTCTTGTTTCCCTGGCTGACTTTAGAGTTGTCTCTTTCTTATTAGTTTTGGATATCTTTAGTACCATGTGTCTTGAGGAAGATCTTTTAGGGTCCAGGTATCCAGGGGACCTGTTTTCTTCTTGAACTTGGGGTTCCTGATCTTTCCATAGGTTTGGAAAGTTCTCATCTACTATTTGTTTGAGTGTGCTCTCTGTAGAATGCTCTACCACTTCTCCAATTTCTATTATCCTGATGCTGTTTTGTCTCATGGAGTCAGAAAGTTCGTGAAGACTGTTTCAATCCTTTTGCTTCTATATTCCTTCCCTTCCTCTTTCTTAGCTGTTTCCATGTTCTGATCTTCAATATCACTAATTATTTCCTCCATGTGTTTGGCCCTATTTCCTATGGCAGTATTTTGTTTCTCACTTATTTTATTGTAGTATTTATCTCTCAAATTTCTATGTCAATCTTTCTGAGGGTTTGAATTTCTTTGTTAAATTGTTCCTTTTGTTCATGTTTTTTTTTTTATGTCATTCATCTCCTTATTTATGCTGTTTATCTCAGCCATGGTGCTCTGCCAGTATGTTTTCATTTCCCTCAGAGCCTTTAGAATGGCTAGTTGAAATTCTCTCACTTATTCCAGAAACTTCTAGATCTAAGATGCTGTCTTGATAAAATAAGTGTGTCATCTTTTAGAATTTTCCTAAGAAAAGGCAGAAGAAAAATCAGGATTTTCCAAGCAAAGGACTAACAGAACTTTGAGTAGAATAGAAGTGTTAAGTTAAACAGGTGTTTTGAATGATCACTTTCATTAAAGGACAATCGTTTACATAAGTGGTATCTAACAGTTTGGCTTCCTAGGCCACATTGGAAATAGAATTGTCTTGGGTAACACATAAAATCTACTAGTACTAACAATAGCTCATAAGGTATCAAAAAATGCCACAAAATATTATATTTTAAGTAATTGTATTGGGCTACATTCAAAGCCATCCTGGGCCACAGGTTGGTCAGGCCTGCCTTATATGAAGCTCTTTGGATATTTTACTTCTAAAACTTTGGAAGAAAATTTTTAAACTTCATTTTTATTGTTAGACTTATTGGGGTGACATCTGTTAGCAAGGATAACATAGGTTTCATGCATCCAATTCTTCAGTGCATTGTCAACGTATTGTATAATAAGTTCACCACCCAGTGTGAGTTCTCTTTCCATCACCTTATATTTAGCTAACCCTCCGTCCTCCCACAACCCCTCCCCTTCTTCGCCTCCCTAATCCACTCATTCCCAAATAAATATTGAACTATTGATTATGACCATGGGTTGTTTGTTTGTTTGTTCATTTCTTATCACTTTGTTACTTTCAGTTTTATATTCCACACATGAATGAAGTCATACACTTCTTTGTTTTTCCTGTCTGATTTATTTCACTAAGTATGATGCTCTTCAGGTCCATCCATTGTTTTGCAAATGACACTATTTCATCTTTTCTCAAAGCTGAGTAATATTCCTTTGTGAATATGTACCACAGCTTCTTTATCCATTAATCTGTCGCAGGGCATTTTGGTTGTTTCCATGTTATGTCCACTGTGAACAGCGCTGCAATGAACACTGTGGTACATAAGTCTTTGTGGACAAAGGTTTTCAGTTGTTTTGGGTAGACCCCCAGAACAGGGATTGCTGGGTCAAATGGGAATTCCATTCCCAGTTTTCTGAGGAACCTCCACCCTGCCTTCCACAGTCGTTGTACCAGTTTTCATTCCCACTAGCAATGTAGCAGAGTCCCTTTTTCTCCACATCCTCTCCAGCATTTGTTATTTGTTGTCTTGTTGATAATAGCCATTCTAACAGGTGTGAGGTGATACCTCATTGTGATATTGATTTCCTTTTCTCTGATAGCTATTGAGGTTGAGAAGTTTTTCATATGTCTGCTGGCCATCTGTAGTTCTTCGTGGGAGAAGTGCCTGTTTAGTTCTACTGCCCAGTTTACAACTGGGTTGTCTGATTTTGTGTTATTAAATCTTATTAGTTCTTTATATAATTTAGATATTAGACCCTTATCTGACGCGTTATTTGCAAATATTTTCTCACATTCAATTGGCTGTCTCTTTGCCTTGTTGATGGTTTCTTTTCCTGTGCAGAAGCTTTTTAGTTTGATAAAATCCCATTCATTTCTTTTTGCTTTTACTTCCCTTGCCTTTGAGGTCAGGCTCATGAAGTCTTCCTTGAGTCCTAGGTGTATAAGTGTAGTACCAATGTTTTCTTCTATACAGTTTATTGTTGCAGGTCTGATATGAAGGTTTTTAATTCATTTCGAGTTAATTTCAGCATATGGAGAGAGTTCACAGCTCAAGTACATTCTTTGCACATATTACTCCAGTTTTCCCAGCACCACTACTGAAGAGGCTGTCTTTTCCTCATTGTATGTTTTTTGCTCCTTAATCGAAAATTATTCGTCCATAAATTTGGGGGTTTATTTCTGGGTTTTCAGTTCTATTCCATTGGTCTATATTTCTATTTTTTTGCCCGTACCAAGCTGTTTTGATTATTGATGCTTTGTAATAGAAATTGAAGTCAGGGAATGTAATGCCACCAGCCTTACTCTTTTTAGGTAGTATTGCTTTGGGAATTCGAGGTCATTTCTGGTTCCATATAAATTTACTAATTCTTTTTTCTATTTCAGGAAAGTTTGATTGTGGAATTTTCATGGGTATTGCATGAAATATGTAGATTGCTTTAGGAAGCACATCCATTTTAACAATGTGAAATTTTCCCATCCATAAACAGGTGATATTTTTACACAATCTTAAAGTCTGTTTCAATTTCTTTCAAATGTGTTTCTTAATTTTCTGTGTATAAGTCTGACACTTTCTTCATTAACTTAATTCTCAGGTATTTCATTCATTTTGTTTTGATAGCAAATGGAATTGATTCCCTCATTTCTTTTTCTGTGGATTTGTTGTTGGTATATAGGAATGCTGTTGAATTTTTTACATTTATTTTGTATCCTGTGAGTTTACTATATTCGTTTATTGCTTCTAATAGTTTCCTGGTAGAATCTTTGGAATTTTTTATATAAGGCGTCATGTCATCGGCAAATAGTGATAATTTGACCTCTGCTTTCCCAGTTTGGACATTTTTTATTCCTTTCTCTTGCCCGATTGCTGTGTCTAGAAGTTCCATTACTATATTCAATAACAGTGGTGACAGGGGGCATCCCTGTCTTATTCCTGATTTTAAGGGAATAGGCTTCAGCTTTTTCCCCATTGAGTATGATGGTGGCCGAAGCCTTGTCTTATATGGCCTTTATTATGTTGAGATATTTTCCTTCTATACTTATTTTATTTAGTGTTTTGATCATAAATGGATGCTTTATCTTGTTGAAAGCTTTTGCTTCATCAATGGGAAATGGTCGTACGTTCCTTATCTTTGACTTTGTTTATGTGGTGTATCAGATAGATTGATTTTTGTATGTTGAACCCTCCTTGTGCTCCTGAGATGAATCCCACTTGATCTTGATGTATGATCTTTTTGCTGCATCGCTATATTCTGTTTGCTAATATTTTGTTTAGAATTTTTGCATCTGTGTTCATCAGAGATATTGGTCTGATTTTTTTTTTTTTTTGTGTTGTCTTTGCCACTCTTTGGTATTAGAGTAATGTTGGCCTCCTAGAACGAGTTAGAAAGTATGGCTTCTTCTTTCATTTTTTGGAGGAGGCTGAGGAGAATAGCTGTTTATTTTTCTTTGAATGCTTGGTAAAACTCACTGGTGAAACGATCTGGTCCATGGCTTTTGCCTTTAGGGAGATTATGGATCGTCATTTTAATCTCTTAACTATGGAGTGGTCTATTTAGATTATCGAGATCTTCTTGGTTTAGTCTAGGTAAACTATAAGGTTCTAGAAACTTGTACATTTCTTCTAGATTGTTAAATTTAGTGGCATAAAGTTCATCATAAAATTTTCTTATAATCCTATGTGTTTCTGTGGTATCAGTGGTAATTTCTCCCCTTTCATTTCTAATTTTGGATATTTGTGTCCTTTCTTTTCATCCTTTGCTTAGTCTCGCCAAGGTTTTGTCAATTTTGTTGAGTTTCTCAAAGAACCAGCTCTTTGTAAAATTCATTTTTTCTATTGTCCTCCTGTTTTCTAATTGGTATACCTCTGCTGTAATTTACATTATTTCCTTCTTCTGCTGACTTTGGGGTTTGTGTGCTCTTCTATTTCTAGTTCTTTAAGATGGTATGTTAAATTGTTTCCTTGTGATTTATCTTTCTTCTTAAGGCACGCATGTATTGATATAAATATCCCTCTTTTCACTGCTTTCCCTCTTTCCCAATAATTCTGGTATGTTGTGTTTTCCTTGTCCGCAATTTGTATATATTTTTTAATCTCATCTTTTATTGTTCTTTTATCCAGTCCTTTTACAATGAGCTTTTCTTCATCTCCATGTATAAGTGGCTTTTTCTGCTTTCCTTTTACAGTTGATCTCCAATTTCAAATCATGGTGGCCTGAGGATACACATGGTATAATTTCAATGTTCTTAAATTTGCTGAGGCTACCTTTGTGTCCCAGCATGTGGGATATCTCTGAGAATGTTCCGTGTGCACTAGAAAAGAAGCAATAGTCTCCTTTTTCTGAATGAAGTGTCCTGCAAATATCAATTATGGCCAATTGCTGTAATGTGTCATTCAGTGATGATGTTTCCTTATTTATTTTCTGTTTGGATGATGTGTCCATGGCTGTTAGTGCGGTGTGTAATTCTCCCACAATGATTGTGTATTCATCAGTTTCTCCTTTCAAATATGTTGTTAGTTCCTTTGTCTATTTTAGTGCATCCTTTTTAGGAACATATATATTAACTAATGTCAAGTATTATTGTTGTTGTATTGTGCCTTTTATCATTATGTAATGTCCGTCCTTGTCTTTTACTATCCCTTTTAACCTGAAGTTTATTTCATTGTGTATAAGTATGGCAACTCCTGCTTTTCTCTATTAACCATTTATTCTTTTTTTGTTTCTTTCCTGTTGTCCCAACTTTGTTCCATTTTTCCTGATTTTTTTTCAGGTCGAGGAGACTCCTTCAGTATTTCTTGGAGTGCTGGCCTTGTCCTGGCAAATTCCCTCAACTTCTGTGTGTCTGAGAAGTTCTTTATTCCACCTTCATATCTGAAAAATAATTTTGTTGAATAAATTATTTTTGCCTATAAGTTACTCACTTTTCAGTTTTTGTATATTGGATTCCCCCCTGTTCTGGCTTGCTGCAATTCTGCTGACAAAGCTGATGCCATACTGATGGGTTTTCCTTTAAAAGTTATAGTTTTTGTTTCCCTGGTTGACTTTGGAGTTGTCTATTTCTTTTTAGTTTTGGATATCTTTAGTACCATGTATCTTGAAGAAGATCTGTTTGGGTCCTGGTATCCAGCGAACCTGTTTTCTCCATGAACTTGGTGTTCCAGATCTTTCCATAGGTTTGGAAAGTTCTCATCTACTATTAGTTTGAATGTGCTCTCTGTAGAATGCTCTACCCCTTCTTCGATTTCTATTATCCTGATGCTGTTTTGTCTCATTGAGTCATAATGTTCGTGCATAATTCTTTCAATCCTTTTGCTTCTATATTCCCTCCATTCCTCTTTCTTAGCTCTTTCCATGTTCTGATCTTCAATATCACTAATTATTTCCTCCATGTGGTTGGCCCTGTTTCCTATGGCAGTATTTTGTTTCTCACTTATTTTATTGTAGTATTTATCTCTACCATGGTGCTCTGCCAGTATGTTTTCCTTTCCCTCAGAGAGTTTAGAATGGCTAGTTGAAATTCTTTCACTTATTCCAGAAACTTCTAGATCTAAGATGCTGTCTTGATAAATTTTCTGATATTTTTGAGGAGTTTTAGTTTTAAGGAATTCATCCTGTATGCTGTGTTCTTCCTCATTGACATTAGTGCGTTATGTTCAGTAGTAGTGCACAAAAGCCCAGATTGGTACTTTTGTGGAGTCTTGGTGTAGGGCAGACACAAGGTGACACTGTGGGTGGCAAGTCTGTTTCTCATTTCTGGACTCTGGCTACATTTGGAGTCAGTGGGCATCTGTCATGGTCGCTTCGCTTCCTGGATTTAGTTGGTCGGGGAGGATGTAGGAAAGGAAAGATGCCAAGAAAAGGCACACTGGGACTACTCCTCACTCTGCCCTATGCTGGGGAAGCTGGTTGATGCGGGCCGAGGCTACTCTTGCTGGCTGGCCGAATGGTATAAAAACCGCCTTTCTTTCCAGGCCTGCTCCAGTGACCAAGTGTTGCGGCAGAGTCTGTGTACTCGAACTGATTTTAGGAGCCAGGGGCATTCGAGTATGCATACCCACAAATGCGAAGCTGTTGTTTTCACCCCGCGGTAGAAAGGGAGCCAGTTTGTCTTTGCAGCTGGCGGTATGGGAACTGCAGCCCCATGCAGGAGCCACACGAGCAGAGACAGCAGCAGGTCAAACTTCACAGCGGGCAGTAATGGAAGCCGCAGCCTTGTGCAGGAGTCATGCGCCGTCCGTTTGGCAGCCAGTTAGCCCCCGCAGTGGGCCGCAATCAGGAACTTCAGTCTGCGACCAGGAGCCCCAGGCCTGTGCAGGAGCTGGGCGTGCCTGCGTTGGGTTTCCCAAGAGAGCCTATAGCCACAAAGTCGTCTCTGCAGTTCAGAGTCCTTGCTCTGCCCTGCTAACACACAAAAGCTACAGAGGCTGGCTCCCATGCTCTATCCCCAACTCGCCGCTCGAAATTCCAGCTCCCCAGCCCAGCTCCCCAATGACTCCCACTGTTCTGCCACTTTGGTAGGGATTTTCCTCTTGTCACCGCTTGTCCTCTCCACATCCCATGCACTGCACTGCTCCTGGATGGTCACCCACGATCGGGTCCTGTTGCAATCTGTCTTTGATCCCTCCCCTCTCTCTGAGTCGCCCCCTTCTCTCCAAACTTCAGGTGTTTACTTGCAATACTTGGATTTCTCAGCTGCTGGTTTTGTCACTCAGAGTCCTCTTTCTTGGATCCTGGGGGCCGTTCAATTGTGTTTTCTGGGAGACGCTTTAGGGACCTACTCTCCAGTCAAGATCTTGCCCTCCAACCTCAAACCATTGAAAAGATTTTTATGAACATCATCAAAATCAAAAGGATATATTTTATTTGTGGAACCAGCAACAGTTAGTCATGTAATGTGTTCTCTTCTGGTTACTGGATGCCCATGACTATTGACAGAATGTGAAATGTTAATGAGGGATCTGAAAATCCACGTTGGAAAGTTTTATTCAAAGAGAGAAGTATGGGCATGGCAGATTAATGTAGCAGGGTCCAAGGCACACAGTTGCCCTGAACTTTGGGTTAGCTCTTCTTATAAAGAACACGTACAGGCAGATTCTTCAATATCAAGATATGGTCACCTGTAAAAAATCACAGGTAGAATCGGGCCACAGTAAACTACTCCTTGCATCTAGCCAAGCTCAGGTAAGCTTGTTTTCGAAGATCATGCTCACTGTAGACAGAGCTGTACCCATATGAGTTCTTTTATTTGTAGCTAACTACACTCAGCTAAACCTGGTTCCTGCTAGCCCACTCAAGTTTATTTGTTATAACACTTTTGCTATGTAATCACTATCATCTGCACAAATTCAGAGTTCCTTCTTGAGAACATGTGGGACACATAAAAACAATCACTATGCTGGATTTCATTAAACATCAAAATTTATTTCAACTTTCAAATGAAATTAAAACTTGGCACTTTAATGTGAAGAATCAAATTCCTATATAATAAGTATGTCATCTTTTCGAATGTTCCTAAGAAAAAGCAAAATAAAAATCAGGATTTTCCAAGCAAAGGACTAACTGAACTTTGAGTAGAATAGAAGTGTTGAGTTAAATAGGTGTTTTGTATTATCACTTTCACTAAAGGACAATCGTTTTCATAAGTGGAATCTAACACTTTGGCTTCCCTAGGCCACATTGGAAATAGCATTGTCTTGGGTAACACATAAAATCTACTAGTACTAACAATAGCTCATATGCTATAACAAAAAAATGCCACAAAATAATATATTTTAAGTATTTGTATTGGGCTACATTCAAAGCCAACCTGGGCCAGAGGTTGGTTAGGCCTGCTTTATATGAAGCTCGTTGGAAAATTTACTTCTAAAACATTGGAAGAAAACTCTGAAAATTCATTTTTATTGTTAGACTTATTGGGGTGATATCTGATAGCAAGGATAACATAGGTTTCATGCATACAATTCTGCAGTGCTTTGTCAACTTATTGTATAATAAGTTCACCACCCAGTGTGAGTTCTCTTTCCATCAACTTATATTTTGCTTACCCTCCGTCCTCCCACACCCCCTCCCCTTTTCCCCCTTACTAAGCCACTCAATCCCAAATAAATATTGAACTATTGATTATGACCATGGGTTGGTTGGTTGTTTGTTCATTTCTTATCACTTTGTTACTTTCAGTTTTATATTCCGCACATGAATGACGATATACAGTTCTTTTTTTTTCTGTCTGACTTATTTCAGTAAGTATGATGCTCTTCTGGTCCATCCATTGTTTTGAAAATGACACTATTTCATCTTTTCTTAAAGCTGAGTAGTATTCCATTGTGTATATGTACCACAGCATCTTTCTCCAGTCATCAGTCGCAGGGAATTTTGGTTGTTTCCATGTAGTGTCCAATTTGAACAGCGCTGCAGTGAACATTGGGGTACATAAGTCTTTGTGGACAAAGGTTTTCAGTTGCTTGGGTATACCCCCAGAAGAGGGATTGCTAGGTCAAATGGGAACACCATACCCAGTTTTGTGAGGAACCTCCACCCTGCCTTCCACAGTGGTTGTACCAGTTTTCATTCCCACCAGCAGTGTAACAGAGTCCCTTTATCTCCATATCCTCTCCAGCATTTGTTATTTCTTTTCTTGTTGATAATAGCCATTCTATCAGGTGTGAGGTGATACCACATTGTGATGGTGATTTCCTTTTACCTGATAGCTAATGAGGTTGAGCAGGTTTTCATGTGTCTCCTGGCCATCTGTACTTCTTCGTGGGAGAAGTGCCTGTTTAGTTCTACTGCCCAGTTTATAATTAGGTTGTTCGTTTTTGTGTTATTAAATCTTATTTGTTGTTTATATATTTTAGATATTAGACCCTTATCTGATGCGTTATTTGCAAATATTTTCTCCCATTCAATTGGCTGTCTCTTTGCCTTGTTGATGGTTTCTTTTCCTGTGCAGAAGCTTTTTAGTTTGATAAACTCCCATTCATTTGTTTTTGCTTTTACTTCCCTTGCCTTTGAGGTCAGGCTCATGAAGTCTTCCTTGAGTCCTACGTCTATAAGTTTAGTACCAATGTTTTCTTCTATACAGTTTAGTGTTGCAGGTGTGATACGAAGATCTTTAATCAATTTCGAGTTAATTTTCGCCTATGGAGAGAGTTCACAGTTCAAGTACATTTTTTGCACATATTATTCCAGTTTTCCCAGCACCACTACTAAAGAGGCTGTCTTGCCCTCATTGTATATTTTTTGTTCCTTTATCGAAAATTGTTTGTCCATAAATTTGGGAGATTATTTCTGGGTTTTCAGTTCTCTTCCATTGGTCTATATTTCTATTCTTCTGCCAGTATTAAGCTGTTTTGATTATTGTTGCTTTGTAATAGAAATGGAAGTCAGGGAATGTAATGCCACCAGCCTTACTCTTTTTATGTACTATTGCTTTGGCAATTCGAGGTCATTTGTGGTTCCATATAAACTTACTAATTCTTTTATCTATTTCATGAATGTATGATTGTGTAATTTTCATAGGTATTGCATGAAATATGTATATGGCTTTAGGCAGCACGTCCATTTTAACAATGTGAAATTTTCCTATCCATGAACAGGGGATATATTTCCCCCTCTTAAAGTCTGTTTCAATTTCTTTCAAAAGTGTCTTATACTTTTCTGTGTATAAGTGTGACACTTTCTTCATTAACTTAATTCTCAGGTATTTCATTCATTTTGTTTTGATAGCAAATGGAATTGATTCCCTCATTTCTTTTTCTGTGGATTTGTTGTTGGAATATTGGAATGCTGTTGAATTTATTAAGTTTATTTTGTATCCTGCGAGTTTACTATATTCGTTTACTGCTTCTAATAGTTTCCTGGTAGAATCTTTGGAATTTTTTATATGAGGCCTCATGTCATCGGCAAATAGTGACAATTTGACCTCTTCTTTCCAAATTTGGATAATTTTGATTCCTTTCTCTTGCCCGATTGCTGTGTCTAGAAGTTCCATTACTATATTCAATAACAGTGGTGACAGGGGGCATCCCTGTCTTATTCCTGATTTTAAGGGAATAGTCTTCAGCTTTTTCCTCATTGAGTATAATGTTAGCCGTGAACTTGTCATATATGGACTTTATTATGTTGACATGTTTTCCTTCTATACCTATTTTATTTAGTGTTTTGATCGTCAATGGATGCTGTATCTTGTTGAAAGCTTTTTCTGCATCAATGGAAAATGGTCATACGTTCTTTATCTTTGATTTTGTTTATGTGGTGTATCAGATAGATTGATTTTCGTATGTTGAACCCTCCTTGTGCTCCTGGGTTGAATCGCACTTGATCTTGATGTATGATCTTTTTGCTGCATCGCTATATTCTGTTTGCTAATATTTTGTTTAAAATTTTTGCATCTGTGTTCATCAGATGTATTGGTCTATAGCTTTCTTTTTTTGTGTTCTCTTTGCCACTCTTTGGTATTAGAGTAATGTTGGCTTCCTAGAACGAGTTAGAAAGTATGGCTTCTTCTTTCATTTTTTGGAGGAGGCTGAGTAGAATAGGTGTTTATTTTTCTTTGAATGCTTGATAAAACTCACTGGTGAAACAATCTGGTCCATGGCTTTTGCCTTTAGGGAAATTATGGATAGTCATTTTAATCTCTTCACTATGAATTGGTCTATTTAGATTATCGAGATCTTCTTGGTTCAATCTAGGTAAGCTATAAGTTTCTAGAAACTTGTCCATTTCTTCTAGTTTGTTAAATTTAGTTGCCTAAAGTTCTTCATAAAATTTTCTTATAATCCTGTGTATTTCTTTGGTATCAGTGGTAATTTCTACCCTTTCATTTCTAATTTTGGATATTTGTGTCCTTTCTTTTCATCCTTTGATTAGTCTCGCCTAGGTTTTGTCAATTTTGTTGAATTTCTCAAAGAAGAAGCTCTTTGTAAAATTCCTTTTTTCTAATGTCCTTTTATTTTTTAATTGGTATAGCTCTGCTTTAATTTTTATTATTTCTTTCTTCTGCTGACTTTGGGGTTTGTGTGCTCTTCTATTTCCAGTTCTTTAAGATGGTATGTTAAATTGTTTCCTTGTGATTTTTCTTGTTTCTTAAGACAGGCATGTATTGATATAAATTTCCCTCTTTTCACTGCTTTCGCTGTGTCCCAATAATTCTGGTGTATTGTGTTTTCCTTGTCAGTAATTTGTATATATATATATATTTTTTTTTCTTTTGAATTCATTTTTATTGTTAGACTTATTGGGGTGACATCTGTTAGCAAGGATTTCATAGGTTTCAGGCTTCGAGTTCTACAGTGCATTGTCAACTTGTTGTATAATAATTTCACCACCAAATGTGACTCTCTTTCCATCACCTTATATTGAGCTTACCCCTTCCTCTCCCAGCCCCTCCCCTTTCTCCCCTCCCTAACCCACTCGTCCCCAAATAAACAATAAACTATTGATTGTGTCCAAATGTTATTTGTTTGCTCATTTCTTTTTTTATTTACTTTGAATTTTATTTTCCCCATATGAGTGAAAACATGCAGTTATTTGTTTTCTCTGTCTGGCTTATTTCACTTAGCATGATGATCTCCAGGTCCATCCATTTTGTCACAAATGGCAATATTTTTTAATGTCATCTTTTAATGTTCTTTTATCCAGTCCTGTTTCAATGAGCTGTTCTTCATCTCCATGTATATGTGTTTTTTTCTGCTTTCCTTTTACGGTTGATCTCCAATTTCAAAGCACGGTGGTCTAGGATAAACATGGTATAATTTCAATGTTCTTGAATTTGCTGAGGCTACCTTTGTGTCCCAGCATGTGGGATATCTCTGAGAATGTTCCATGTGCACTAGAAAAGAAAGAATACTCTCCTTTTGCTGGATGAACTGTCCTGCAAATATCAATTATAGCCAATTGCTGTAATGTGTCATTGAGGGCTGATGTTTCCTTATTTATTTTCTGTTTGGATGACATGTCCACGGCTGTTACTGCGGTGTTTAAGTCTCCCACAATGATTTTGTATTCATCAGTTTCTCCTTTCAAATCTGTTAGCAGTTTCTTAGTCTATTTTTGTGCATCCTGTTTAGGAGCATATATATTAATTAGTGTCAAGTACTATTGTTGTTGTATTGTGACTTTTATCATTATGTAATGTCGATTGTTGTCTTTTACTATCCCTTTTAACCTGAACTTTATTTCATTAGGTATAAGTATGGCAACTCCTGCTCTTCTCTGGTTACCATTTGGTTGAAGTATTGTTTCCCATCCTTTCACCCTGAATCTGTGTTTGTCCTCTTGGCTGAGGTGGGTTTCTTGGAGACAGCACATAGATAGTTTCTGTTTTTGAATCTAGTCTGCTACTGTGTGTCTTTTTATTGGTGTTTTCAGTCCATTAACATTTATTTATTTTTTTAATATTTTTTTAATTCATTTTTATTGTTAGACTTATTTTTATTTTTTTTTTAATTCATTTTTATTGTTAGACTTATTGGGGTGACATCTGTTAGCAAGGATTACATAGGTTTCAGGCATACAATTCCACAGTGCATTGTCAACTTGATGCATAATAAGTTCACCACCTAATGTGACTTATTGGGGTGACATCTGTTAGCAAGGATTACATAGGTTTCAGGCATACAATTCTACAGTGCATTGTCACTTGATGTATAATAAGTTCACCACCTAATGTGACTTCTCTTTCCATCACCTCATATTTAGCTTCCCCCCTCCTCTCCCACCCACTCTCATTTCTCCCCTCCCTAACCCACTCTTCCCCAAATAAACATTAAACTATTGATTGTATCCATGGGTTCTTTGTTTGTTCATTTCTTTTTTTCTTTGCTTTCAGTGTTATATTCCGCATATGAGTGAAAACATGTAGTTTTTAGTTTTTTCTGTCTGGCTTATTTCACTTAGCATGATGATCTCCAGGTCCATTCATTTTGTTGCAAATGTCATTATTTCATCTTTTCTTACAGCTGAGTAATATTCCGTTGTGTATACGTACCACAGCTTTTTTATCCAGTCATCTGTTGCAGGGACCTTTTGTTGTTTCCATGTTTTGGCCACTGTGAACAGCGCTGCAATGAACATTGGGGTACATAAGTCTTTGCGGACAAAGGTTTTCAAGTTCTTTGGGTAGATCCCCAGAAGGGGGATTGCTGGGTCAAATGGTAGCTCCATTCCCAATATTCTGAGGAACCTCCACACTGCCTTCCACAGTGGTTGTACCAGTTTGCACTCCCACCAGCAGTGTGCCAGAGTTCCTTTTTCTCCACATCCTCTCCAGCACTTGTTATTCCTTGTCTTGTTGATAATAGCCATTCTCACAGGTGTGAGGTGGTATCTCATTGTGGTTTTTATTTGCATTTCCCTGATAGCTAATGAGGATGAGCATTTTTTCATGTCTGTTGGCCATTTGTATTTCCTCATGGGAGAAGTGCCTGTTTAGTTCTTCTCCCCACTTTTTAATTGGGTTGTTTGTTTTTTGTTGTTAAGTCTTATTAGTTCTTTATATATTTTAGATATTAGACCCTTATCTGATGCGTTATTGGCAAATATTTTCTCCCATTCAGTTGGCTGTCTCTTTGCCTTGCTGATGGTTTCTTTTGCTGTGCAGAAGCTTTTTAATTTGATGTAGTCCCATTAATTTATTTTTGTTTTTACTTCCCTTGCCTTTGAGGACATGTTCATGAAATCATCCTTGAGTCCTAGGTCTATAAGTTTACTACCTATGTCTTCTTCTATACAGTTTATTGTTGCAGGTCTTCTATGAAGGTCTTTAATCCATTTTGAGTTAATTTTTGTATATGGAGAGAGTTCACAGCTCAGGTTCATTCTTTTGCACATGTTTATCCAGTTTTCCCAGCACCATTTTCTAAAGAGGCTGTCTTCTCCCCATTGTATGTTTTTTGCTCCTTTATCGAAAATTATTTGTCCATATATTTGTGGGTTTATTTCTGGGTTTTCAGTTCTATTCCATTGGTCTATATTTCTGTTCTTCTGGAGTACCAAGCTGTTTTGACTATTGATGCTTTGTAATATAAATAGAAGTCAGGAAATGTAATGCCACCAGCCTTTTTCTTTTTATGTAGTATTGCTTTGGCAATTCGAGGTCTTTTATGGTTCCATATAAATCTAATAATTTTTTATCTATTTCACGAAAGTATGATTGTTGGATTTTGAGGGGTATTGCATTAAATCTGTAGATTGCTTTGGGCAGAATAGCCATTTTAACAATATTAAGTCTTCCTGTCCATGAACAGGGGATATTTTTCCACCTCTTAAAGTCTGTTTCAATTTCTTTCAAAAGTGTCTTATAGTTCTCTGTGTATAAGTCTGTCACTTTCTTTGTTAAGTTAATTCCCAGGTATTTCTTTCTTTTTGTTGAGATAGCGAAAGGAATTGACTCCCTCATTTCTTTTGCTGTGGATTCGTTGTTTGTATAAAGGAATGCTGTTGATTTTTGTACATTGATTTTGTATCCTGCAACTTTACTATACTCGTTAATTGTTTCTAATAGTTTCCTGGTGGAGTCTTTGGAACTTTTTATGTAAAGTATCATGTCATCCGCAAATAGTGACAATTTGACCTCTTCTTTCCCAATTTGGATACCTTTGATTCCTTTCTCTTGCCTGATTGCCGTGTCTAGAACTTCCAGTACTATATTAAATAACAGTGGTGACAGGGGGCATCCCTGTCTTGTTCCTGATTTTAGGGGAATAGGTTTTAGCTTTTCCCCATTCAGTATGATGCTAGCCGAGGGTCTGTCATATATGGCCTTTATTATGTTCAGATACTTTCTTTCTATACCTATTTTATTTAGTGTTTTGATCATGAATGGATGTTGTACTTTGTCGAAAGCTTTTTCTACATCAATTGAAATGACCATATGGTCTTTATCTTTGATTTTGTTTATGTGGTTTATCACATTGATTGATTTTCGTATGTTGAACCATCTTTGTGCTCCCAGGATGAATTCCACTTGATCATGATGTATGATCTTTTTGATGCATTGTTGTATTCTGTTTGCTAATATTTTGTTCAGGATTTTTGCATGTGTGTTCATCAGAGATATTGGTCTATAGTTTTCTTTTTTTGTGTTGTCTTTGCCAGGCTTTTGTATTAGAGTAATGTTGGCCTCATAGAAAGAGTTAGGAAGTATTGCTTCCTCTTGAATGTTTTGGAAGAGTCTGATGAGGATAGGCGTTAATTCTTCTTTGAATGCTTGGTAGAACTCGTTGGTGAAACCATCTGGTCCAGGGCTTTTGCCTTTAGGGAGATTATGGATAGTCATTTCAATCTCATTGCTATTGATTGGTCTATTTAGATAATCCAGTTCTTCTTGGTTCAGTCTTGGTAGGCTATAAGTTTCTAGAAACTTGTCCATTTCTTCT
>PVJL010012605.1:0-10089 GCA_004026885.1 Lyroderma lyra | reverse complement strand
ATAATTTCTCCCCTTTCATTTCTAATTTTGGATATTTGTGTCCTTTCCTTTCGTCCTTTGATTAGTCTTGCCAGGGGTTTGTCAATTTTGTTGACTTTCTCAAAGAACCAGCTCTTCGTAACATTATTTTTTTCTATTGTCTTTCTGTTCTCTAATTCATTTAGCTCTGCTTTCATTTTTAATATTTCTTTCCTTCTGCTGACTTTGGGTTTTGTCTGCTCTTCTTTTTCGAGTTCTTTAAGATGGGATGCTAAGATGTTTGCTTGTGATTTTTCTTCTTTCTTAAGATAGGCTTGTAATTTTGTAAATTTCACTCTTATTACCGCTTTCTCTGTGTCCCAATAATTCTGATACGTTGTATTTTCATTGTCATTTGTTTCTATATATTTTTTAATCTCATCTTTTATTTGTTCTTTATCCAGTCCTTTTTTAATAAACTGTTGTTTAATCTCCATGTATATGTGGTTTTTTCTGCTTTCCTTTTACAGTCGATCTCCAATTTCAAAGCTTTGTGGTCTGAGAATACACTTGGTATGATTTCGATCTTCTTGAATTTGCTGAGGCTACTTTTGTGTCCCAGCATATGGTATATTCTTGAGAATGTTCCATGCGCACTAGAAAAGAAGGTGTAGTCTCTTTTTGCTGGATGAAGTGTCCTGTAAATGTCAAGGATGTCCAATTGCTGTAATGTGTCATTTAGAGCTGTTATTTCCTTATTTATTTTCTGTTTGGATGATCGGTCCATGGCTGTTAGCGGGGTGTTTAAGTCCCCCACTATGATTGTGTATTCATCAGTTTCTCATTTCAAGTCTGTTAGTAGTTTCTTTGTATATTTTAGTGCATCCTGGTTGGGAGCATATATGTTGATTAGTGTCAAGTCTTCTTGTAGTTGCATTGTGCCTTTTATCATTATGTAATGACTATCTTTGTCTTTTACTCTTTTCTAACTTGAAGTTTATTTCATCAGATATCAGTATGGCCACTCCTGCTTTTCTCTGGTTACCAGTTTCTTGGAATATTGTCTCATCCTTTCACTCGGAGTCTGTGTTTGTCCTTACAGCTGAGGTGTGTTTCTTGGAGACAGCATATGGATGCATTCTGTTTTTTAATCCAGTCTGCTACTCTCTGTCTTTTTATTGGTGAGTTCAGTCCATTGACCTTTAGGGTGATGATCGATATGTGAAAATTTCCTGTGGCCATTAATTATTTCTTTCTTTGTTTTTGTTTGTTTGTTTGTTTGTTTATTTTTGTTTCTTCCTTGTTGCTGTTTGTTTCTTGTTTCGGATCTCCTACTGCGTTTGGAGGCTATGCGCATATATCCCGGGGAGAGGCCAACAAAAGGCTTTAGGCCCTTTGCTGGGGAAAATCAGTCTTTCTTCCCAGCCCTGATTCAGTACCTGGCTGTCTAAATGCTCACACTGCTTTCGGAACTCTGGGGTGCACGAAGAAGTGTCCGCTCCATAAGTCCAAAACTGTGGGCCTGTCCTGAGACAGCAGGATCACCTTTGCAGCAGGCTGGAAACAGTAACTGCAACCCTGTGTATGTCTCCAGGGGGCTTAGAGCTGGGGTGTTATCTTTGCAGTTTAGAGTCCTCGCTCAGCCCTTCTACCACTCAAAAATTCCAGAGGATGGCTCCCAAACTCCTTCCGTCCCCAGCTCCCCAGACTCTCTCCCCTCCCCCAAACTGCCCAGCTCCGAATAGTCAGCAGGGATCGCGTTCCGCTTGGTCTGTCTCTGCTCCCTTTCCTCTCCCCGACTCGCCGCTTTCTCGCCAGGCTTCAGGTGTTAACTTGCGATTTGTGGATTTCTCAACAGCCGGTTTGTCACTCAGGGTCTTCTTTCATGGATCCTGGACAGCCGTTCAATTGGGTTTTCTGGGAGAGGCTTTAGGAACCTCCTCTCCAGTTGCCATCTTGTCTTCCAAAATTTCATTAACATTTAGAGTGATGATCGATATAGGAGGATTTCCTGTGACCATTCATTTTCTTTGTTTGATTTGTTTTATTTTTGTTTCTTTCCTGTTGTCCCAACTTTTTTCCATTTTTCCTGACGTTTTGTTTCAGGTTGAAGAGACTCCTTCAGTATTTCTTGGAGTGCTGGCCTTGTCCTGGCAAATTCCCTCAGCTTCTGTGTGTCTGAGAAGGTCTTTATTCCACCTTCATATCTAAAAAATAATTTTGTTGAATAAATTATTTTTGGCTATAAGTTACTCTCTTTTCAGTTTTTGTATATTGGATTCCACCCTCTTCTGGCTTGCTGCATTTCTGCTGACAAAGATGATGCCATCCTGATGGGTTTTCCTCTAAAAGTTGTAGTTCTTGTTTCCTTGGCTGACTTTAGAGTTGTCTATTTCTTATTAGTTTTGGATATCTTTAGTACCATGTGTCTTCAAGAAGATCTGTTAGGTTCCAGGTATCCAGGGGACATGTTTTCTTTTTGAACTTGGATTCCAGATCTTTCCATAGGTTTGGAAAGTTCTCATCTACTATTTGTTTGAGTGTGCTCTCTGTAGAATGCTCTGCTCCTTTTTGATTTCTATTATCCTGATGCTGGTTTGTCTCGTGGAGTCAGAAAGTTCGTGCAGAATTCTTTCAATTCTTTCACTTCTATATTCCCTCCTTCCTCTTTCTTAGCTGTTTCCATGTTCTGATCTTCAATATCACTATTTATTTCCTCCATGTGGTTGGCCCTGTGTCCTATGGCAGTATTTTGTTCTAACTTATTTTATTGTAGTATTTATCTCTCATATTTCTATGTCAATCTTCCTTAGGGTTTGAATTTCTTTGTTAAATTGTTCCCTTTGTTCATGGAGTTTTTACTTTTTATGTGATTCATCTCCTTATTTATGCTTTTTATCTCAGCCATGGTGCTCTGCCAGTATGTTTTCCTTTCCCTCAGAGCCTTTAGAATTCTCTCACATTTTCCAGAAACTTCTAGAACTAAGATGCTGTCTTGATAAATTTTCTGATATTTTTGAGGAGTTTTAGTTTTAAGGAATTCATCCTGTATGCTGGGTTCTTCCTCATTGACATGAGTGCGTTATGTTCAGTAGTAGTGCACCTAAGCCCAGATTGGTACTTTTGTGGAGTCTTGGTGTAGGGCAGACACAAGGTGGCACTGTGGGTGGTAAGTCTATTTCTTATTTCTGGAATCTGGCTACATTTGGAGTCAGTGTGCATCTGTCATGGTCCCTTCGCTTCCTGCATTTAGTTGGTCAGGGATGATGTAGGAAAGGAAAGATGCCAAGAAAAGGCACAATGGAACTACTCCTCTTTCTGGCCTTTGCTGGGGAAGCTGGGTGATGCGGGCCGAGGCTGCGCCTGATGACTGGGGCCAATGGTATAAAAACCGCGTTTCGTTCCAGGCCTGCTCCAGAGACCAAGTGTTGGGGCAGAGTCTGTGGACTCGAACTGCTTTTAGGAGCCAGGGGCATTCGAGCATGCATACCCACAAGTCCGAAGCTGTTGTTTTGAACCCGCGGTAGAAAGGAAGCCAGTTTGTCTTTGGAGCAGGCTGTATGGGAACTGCAGCCCCATGCAGAAGCCACACGAGCAGCGCAGGCAGCATGTAAACCTTCCCAGTGGGCAGGAATGGAAGCTGCAGCCTTGTGCAGGAGTCGTGCGCTGTCCGCTTGGCAGCCGGTTAGCCCCCGCCGTGGGCCGCAATCAGGAACTGCAGGCTGCGTCCAGGAGACCCAGGCCTGTGCCGGAGCTGTGAGTGCCTCCGTTGTGTTTCCCAAGAGAGCCTAGATCCACAAAGTTGTCTCTGGAGTTCAGAGTCCTTGCTCTGCCCTGCTAACATACAAAAGTTACAGAGACTGGCTCCCAAGCTCTACCCCCAACTCGCCGCTCCAAATTCCAGCTCCCAAGCCCAGCTCCCCAATGGCTCCCACTGTTCTGCGACTTTGCTAGGGATTTTCCTCTTGTCACCGCTTGTCCTCGCCCCATCCCATGCGCTGCACTGCTCCTGGATGGTCACCCACGATCGGGTCCTGTTGCGATCTGTCTTTGATCCCTCCCCTCTCTCCGACTCGCCCCCTTATCTCCAAACTTCGGGTGTTTACTTGCAATACATGGATTTCTCAGCTGCTGGTTTTGTCACTCAGAGTCCTCTTTCTTGGATCCTGGGGGCCGTTCAATTGTGTTTTCTGGGAGAGGCTTTAGGGACCTCCTCTCCAGTCACCATCTTGCCCTCCAACCTGCAAGAATTGAAAATATTTTTATGAACATCACCAAAATTATAAGGATATGTTTTATTTGTGGAACCAGCAACAGTTATTCACGTAATGTGTTCTCTTCTGGTTATTGGATGCCCCTGACTATTGACAGAATGTGAAAAGTTCATGAGGGATCTGAAAATCCACGTTGGAAAGTTTTATTCAAAGAGAGAAGTATGGGCATGGCAGATTAATGTAGCAGGGTCCAAGGCACACAGGTGCCCTGAACTTTGGGTTAGCTCTTCTTATAAAGAACACGTACAGGCAGATTCTTCAATATCAAGATATGGTCACCTGTAAAAAAATCACAGGTAGAATCGGGCCACAGTAAACTACTCCTTGCATCTAGCCAAGCTCAGGTTAGCTTGTTTTCGAAGATCATGCTCACTGTAGACAGAGCTGGAGCCATATGAGTTCTTTTATTTGTAGCTAACTACACTTAGCTAAACCTGGTTCCTGGTAGCCCCCTCAAGTTTATTTGTTATAACACTTTTGCTATCTAATCACTATCATCTGCACAAATTCACAGTTCCTTCTTGACAACATGTGGAACCCATAAAAACCATCACTATGCTGAATTTCATTAAACATCTAACTTTATTTCAACTTTCAAATGAAATTAAAACCTGGCACTTTAGTGTGAAGAATCAAATTTCTATAAAATAAGTGTGTCTTCTTTTAGAATTTTCCTTAGAAAAAGCAAAAGAAAAATTAGGATTCTCCAAGCAAAGGACTAACAGAAATTTGAGTAGAATAGAAGTGTTGAGTTAAACAGGTATTTTGAGTTATCACTTTCACTAAATGACAATCGTTTACATAAGTGGTATCTAACACTTTGGCTTCCCTAGGGCACATTGGAAATAGAATTGTCTTGGGCAACACATAAAATCCACTAGTACTAACAATAGCTCATAAGCTAAAACAAAAAAATGCCACAAGATATTACATTTTAAGTATTTGTATTGGGATACATTCAAAGCCATCCTGGGCCACAGGTTGGTCAGGCCTGCCTTATTTGAAGCTCGTTGGAAATGTTACTTCTAAAACATTGGAAGAAAATTTTTAAAATTCATTTTTATTGTTAGTCTTATTGGGATGACATCTGTTAGCAAGGATAACATAGGTTTCATGCACACAATTCTACAGTGCATTGTCAACTTATTGTATAATAAGTTCACCTCCCAGTGTGAATTCTCTTTCCATCACCTTATATTTAGCTTCCCCTCCGTCCTCCCACACCCCCTCCCCTTTTTCCCCTCCCTATCCCACTAATTCTATAATAAGCATTGAACTATTGATTATATTCAGGGGTTGGTTTTTGTTTGTTCATTTCTTATTTCTTTCTTTCTTTCTGTTTTATATTCCGCACATGAATGAAGTCATACTGTTCTTTGTTTTTTTGTCTGACTTATTTCACTAATTATGATGATCTTCAGGTCCATCCATTGTGTAGCAAATGACACTATTTCATCTTTTCTTAAAGCTCAGTAATATTCCATGGTTCATATGTACCACAGCTTCTTTATCCAGTCATCTGTCGCAGGGCACTTTGGTTGTTTCCATGTTATGTCCACAGCGAACAGCGCTTCAATTAACTTTGGGGTACATAAGTCTATGTGGATAAAGGTTTTCAGGTGTTTGGAGTAGACCTACAGAAGAGGGATTGCTGGGTCAAATGGGAACTCCATTCCCTGTTTTCTGAGGAAACTCCACCCTGCCTTCCACAGTGGTTGTACCAGATTTCCTTCCCAGAGTCCAGCAGTGTACCAGAGTCCCTTTTTCTCTACATCCTCTATAGTATTTGTTATTTCTTGTCTTGTTGATAATAGCTATTCTAGCAGGTGTGAAGTGATACCTCATGGTGATTTTGATTTGCATTTCCCTGATAGCTAATGAGGTTGAGCAATTTTTCATGTGTCTGCTGGCCATCTGTATTTCTTCGTGATAGAAATGCCTGTTTAGATCTTCTGGCCAGTTTACAATTCGGTAGTTTGCTTTTTGTTATTAAGTCTTATTAGTTCTTTATATATTTTAGATATTAGACGCTTATCTGATGCGTTATTTGCAAATATTTTCTCCTATTCATTTGGCTGTCTCTTTGCCTTGTTGATGGTTTCTTTTCCTGTGCAGAAGCTTTTTAGTTTGATAAAATCCCATTCATTTGTTTTTGCTTTTACTTCCCTTGAGTTTAAGGTCAGGCTCATGAAGTCTTCCTTGAGTCCTACGTCTACAAGTTTAGTACCAATGTTTTCTTCTATACAGTTTATTGTTGCAGGTCTGATATGAGGGTTTTTAATCCATTTCATGTTAATTTTTGTATATGGAGAGAGTTCACAGCTCAAGTACATTTTTTGCACATATTATTCCAGGTTTCCCAGCACCACCTAATAAAGATATACTTTATCGAAAAGTATATCTCCTTAAATTTGTGGTTTCATTACTGGGTTTTCATTTCTATTCCATTGGTCTCTATTTCTGTTCCTCTGCTAGTACCAAGCTATTTAGACTATTGATGCTTTGTAATAGAAATTGAAGTCAGGGAATGTAATGCCACCAGCCTTACTCTTTTAATGTAGTATTGCTTTGGCAATTCGAGGTCATTTGTGGTTCCATATGAATTTACTAATTCTTTTATCTATTTCATGAAAGTGTGATTGTAGAGTTTTCATGGGTATTGCATTAAATATGTAGATTGCCTTAGGCAGAACGTCTATTTTAACAATGTGAAATTTTCCTATCCATGAAGAGGGGATATTTTTCCCCCTCTCAAAGTCTGTTTCAATTTCTTTCAAAAGTGTCTTATACTTTTCTGTGTATAAGTCTGACAATCTTGATTAACTTAATTTTCAGGTATTTCATTCATTTTGTTCTGAAAGCAAATGGAATTGATTCCCTCATTTCTTTTTCTGTGGATGTGTTGTTTTTATATAGGAATGCTGTTCATTTTTTTACATTTATTTTGTATCCTGCAACTTTACTCTATTTGTTTATTGCTTCTAATAGTTTCCTGGTAGAATCTTTAGAATTTTTTATATAAGGCATCATGTCATCTGCAAGTAGTGACAATTTGATCTCCTCTTTTCATATTTGGAAACCTTTGATTCCTTTCTCTTCCCCGATTGCTGTGGCTAGAAGTTCCATTACTATATTCAATAACAGTGGTGACAGCGGGCATCACTGTCTTGTTCCTGATTTTAAGGGAATAGGCTTCA
Organism: Lyroderma lyra; assembly: GCA_004026885.1. NCBI lineage: Eukaryota > Metazoa > Chordata > Mammalia > Chiroptera > Megadermatidae > Lyroderma > Lyroderma lyra. The sequence continues at coordinate 2,660 of PVJL010012605.1, read as the reverse complement.
ACTTGTTCCCCATCGAGTATAATGTTAGCCGAGGCCCTGTCATATATGGCCTTTATTATGTTGAGATGCTTTCCTTCTATACCTATTTTATTTAGTGTTTTGATCATAAATGGATGCTGTGTTGGGAGCCATGCAGGCTGGTTTTAGGGAAGCATGACTTGTGTTACTTCTGCAATCTGGAAGGTGTATACTGCTCACTGAGGAATCTGATTGATAAGGTCAGTTCCTTGGGAAACTCTAAAGAAAGAAAGCTATCTGGGTATGTGGAAGAATGGCCTTGGGTAACTGACACCCTCTCCTTTACTCTGACCTTCAAGTTAGCTGGCAGAGAGTCAGGGACGGTTTATGATTTGTCCTGGAGTAAGATAATGCATATTTGTTTCTGCCGTGCTGCACTATGCTGTGGGGATATAATGGGGAGAAAAAATAAACTCGGGGCTGGTTGCTAAGAATGCTTCCAGTCCTCCCGGACCCTCTTTGTCTCTTTCTTTCATTTTTTCCTTAATCCTCGTCCCCCCACTTCAGGTACTGTTCTCTGGAATGCCGAGACAGGACCCCGGTAGATTTGGCGCCCGAACAGGGACCTAAATAGTGAGGATCTGGTGAAGGTCACCGCGGAAAAAAGTTGTACGTACGGGTAAGTGGTGCACGGTGAGAAAAGACCGGGAGTGACAGTAATAAAGATGGGTGCAGGAAATAGTAAGCAGGTGTACACCCATCTCCTACTGAACCTCCTCAAGGCCAGGGGAGCGAAGGTAGGAAAACCCCAATTAGAAAAGTTTCTAGATTTTATAGAAAATATTTGTCCCTGGTTTCCAGAAGAGGGGACTGTAAGTGTAAAAACTTGGGAAGAAGTGTGGGTCTGGTTACAAGGTTACTTTGAAGCTCATGGACCTGGAAAAATTCCAGTAGATACTTTTGCTTTATGGACTCTAATTAGAGATAGCTTGGATCCCAGACGTGAGGGTATGCATGGTAGGAAGAGTAGGAAGAGTCGGGATTGCGACCCGACCCTGTAGCTCCAACTGTCCCTTCCCCGTCTGCTCTCTCGCTCTAGCTCTATGAGAAAGTTTCCCCTGATGAGGAGCTGGATCCTCAGGATGATAAAGACTTAGGGGAAGAAGTAGCTACATATCATGACCCTGATTTAGATGATCCTCAGTTGTTTTTACCCCAAGAAAATTCAAAACAGGATTTACCTAAAATTGAAAGTAACCTAGAACAGCCAACAGCAAAAGCGGGAGAAGCCTGAGTCGTGGGACCCCCAGGAAGCTGTTTTGGATGTGGGCAAATGGGTCATCAACTTAAACAATGTCCTAAAAGACAAGCTGAGGCTTCTCAGCAGGGACGGCAACCTGGTCTTTGTCCTAGATATAAGAGAAAAACATTGGGCCAGTGAATGCAAATGTAAAGAAGATGCCTCAAGAACTCCCCTCGTGCAGGGACACTGGAGGAGAGGCCACTAAGCATGTTATAACGCACTGCTTACCATGCCTTTCGGCTATGGAAGTTCCTCAAATTTTACAAACTGACAAGGGGTCTGGCTATGCTAGTCAGGCGTTTCAAAAATATTGTACAAATTTTCTAAGTACTCATAAAACTAAAATTCCTTATAACCCTCAGGGACAAGGTATTGTTAAAAGAGCTCATGGCTCCCTGAAGCCTCAATTAGAAAAAATAAAACAGGGGGAGTTATACCCCGTGTCACCTCAGAATTATTTATTTTAAAATTTTTAACATTTGATGCTCATGGACGCTCTGCAGCGGAGCGATTCTGGCACCCCACCACACAGATCACATATGCTCAGGTGAGATGGAAGGAACCACCCACGGGTGCAGGGAATGGCCCCGACCCAGTGCTAACTTGGGGGTGAGGGCATGTTTTTGTTTTCCCACAGAATGCGGACAGCGCCAGGTGGCTCCCAGAGAGGCTGGTCCGCGTCGCAGAAAATTCAGATGCACGATGATGCTCCTGTTGTTGATGCTGATTGACTGTCCCCCGACGGCACCAGGGGAGACGTACTGGGCCTATATACTGGATAAATCAGCCTGTTCCTTGGTCACGTTCTCCTTGTGGCAGAAAATTGGGACTAGAGATTGGACTACCACTGTTAAAACTGTTCATGTATCTGCTTGTGTTCCTTCCCCTTATGTACTTTTGATTGGAAGTATTATTATCCACATTGAGAGAAATCGGTTTAATGTATCTTGTTCTAATTGTGATCTGACTAATTGTGTTTCTTGGGTCCCGCTCGGAACCCGTATTGTGATTCTTAATCAGCCATCTTTTGTTATGCTTCCTGTTAATGTTTCTGGACCTTGGTATACTCAAAGAAGTTTGCAGGTTTTTAAAGAAATTGAGTATGCTTTAAGTAGACCAAAAAGATTTATAGGACTTTTGATTGCTGGAATAATGGCATTAGTGACTATCATTGCAACTGCTGCCACTGCTGCTGTAGCTCTTTCACAAACTATTCAAAATGCGCATTATGTTAATGATCTTTCTAAAAATGTTACTTTAGCGTTGGGAACTCAAGAAAACATAGATAAAAGTTTAGAACAAAATGTAAATGCTTTATATGATATGGTTCAATATTTGGGAAATAAAATTCAAAGTATAAAGGTCAGATCCCATTTGGTATGTCATGCTGAATATCATT
>PVJL010012604.1:0-36372 GCA_004026885.1 Lyroderma lyra | reverse complement strand
CACACAGGAGAGCCCAGCAGGGCCCAGCTCACTCCTTTCGCCCTCCACACTCCTCTCTCCCAGACAGAGCTTTTGACCTCATCTCTCCGCGGTGAGGGCCAAAATGCTCTGGGCAGGTAGTGCTCCAGATTGGCTGTTTACGATGGGGCCTGGGCCTTCGCAAGCTCAAAAGCTGAGATTTACCACCTTCCGTTTTCCTTTACTTCTCCGCGCCGGCTGCACCCCTCAGGCCAGGTCTGGTTGCGGAGCGTGCTGGGACATGAGGTAGGTAGAGAGGGCAGTGCGGGCAGCACCCGCCACTCAGGGGAGACTTCCCAGTGTGGCCCGGCCCAGGCTGGCCGGGTGAATCCACAACCCCAGGCAGACGAGCCCCCTTTCTGGTGATACTCAATGCTGAAAGCCACACCTGGGGGCTGGGGGCAACTGTCAAGGCGCACCAGCAGCTGGCGAACAAGGCCCAGGGGCCGACCCCAGGCCAGCCAGGCCCGTGCCCCTGTGTTCTCTGTGTTTGTCCCTTTGTGGGTTCCCTGCAGTAACAAGGCTGTGCTCAGGGGACCCGAGAAAAAAATTATTCACAGGGGAGCCTGGACGTAACCAGGGGCGGCACTTGCTATGAACCCCTGAGAGGTGGGTGGCAGGAATCAGAGGGAGAGACCCCCTGGGAAAAAGTGACACTTAGGATGCAGGGGTCCAGGTTTCATGAACTCTTTTCCTGTTTAGAAATAAAGTTGTGCAGCTCGCTGCCGCATTCATTTAATTTTACACAAACACGCTCTTTGAGGCTGAAGCAGACCTGACTGGTTTTCCATGTGAAAATAAAAACTGTTCTTGGAGTGATTTCTAAACAGAACTTGTCCCCAATCTTAATGTAACAGAAATATATATAATCAGTATTTAGTAATTTCGGGGGAGAGGTTGGGATGAGTTATCTCGAGGTGAATGCTGCAGCCACAAGCACCGCCAGCAAGTATTCTCGGGGCAAACAGAACAGGACGCAGGAGCCCCTTGTAGGGGACCCCAACTCAGAGGAAAGACTGCAGACTCCAGACAGGGCTCATTTGTCTGGTCCCATTGGAGTATGTCACCAGGTCCCTGCCAGGCTCCTGGACTCTGAGCTTGTCAAAAGTACTGATGGCATCAGCCACTTATCTTTTGGTCACCAAAAGCCCCACTGGGAGTGTCTTAATCACAAGAGGAAATACACTGACTTACAGCCGAAAGTCAATCGGTGGCTGAGCTGGCCATTGAGAGCCTCAAAGGTTTATTTTATGTGTCAACTTGCCCAGCTATTTGGTCACACATTGTTCTAGGTGTTTCTGGATGAGGTTCCCGTCTGATTTGGCCCACCGAGGAAAGCAGATTGCCCTCCCTGGTTTGGGTGGGCCTCGTCCAATCAGGTGAAGGCCTGAATAGAACAGAAAGGCTGACCCTTGCGAGTAAGAGAACCCCTCCTGCCTGCCTGCCTTCGGATTGGGACGCTGGCTTTTTCCTACTCTCAACTTCAGACTGAAACACTGGCTCCTCCCAGGTCTTAAGCTTGCTGGCCTTCGGGCTAGGACACCACTGGCTCTCCTGGGTCTGCCCTGCAGTCTCAGGACTTCTCTGCCTCCATAATCTCATGAAGCAATCCCTTACAATCTCTCTCTCCCCCCACCACCCCGCTCCTTCTCCCTCTCCCTTCTCTCTCTCTCTCTCTCTCTCTCTCTCTCTCTCTCTCTCTCTCTCTCGTTGGTTCTGTTTCTCTGGAGAACTCTGACTAATACTGCCTGGGGCCTTTGAGGAAAAGGTCAGGTCAGGAAGTGGCTGAAGCTGCCTCATGTGGCCATGGCCTGACTGAGATGAAGCCCACCCAGCACACAGCAGAGCTGGGAATGCGAGAAAGCCCCACCTGCCTCCTGGAGAAGCTCTTGAGGGGCATGGAGCCCAGAGGTGCACCAAGCTCGTGCCACCAGCTCCTGAAGTTGCTCAAAAAGCCACTCCTCCCACTAGAATGGCTGGAAACAAAAAGTCAGACTGTAACACATGCTGGTGAGAAATGTGGAGAAATCAGAAACGTCTCACCCTGTGGGTGGCAACGTAAAGTGGGAAAAGTCTGAAGGTTCCTCATACACAGAGTTACCACGAGACCCCACAGTTCCACTCCTAGCTATACACCCAAGTGAAATGGAAACATCTGTCCACACAGAAACATGAACACATATGTTTATGGCACTATTCATAACCGTCAAAAAAGGGTGGAAACAGGTCAGGAGGCAACAAAATGGCAGCATGAGAGGCACTTCCAAAAAACTCCCTTGGCGATCACACAAATAAAACATCTATACCTCAACTAAGGACTCCCTAGCAACACACAAACACAGCTAAGAGGCCCGCTCGTCACATCCAAGTACCTTCAGGTGGGCAGAGGGGCAAACGAAGGAGAGAAAACAGGGAAGTGCAGAGACTAGGGCCACACACAGGTCCCCACTTGGATCTGTGCTGGGGGAGAAAGGAGGAAGAAGGCAGCACGAGAGTGTCCAGGCCTCACGTGCTTGGCTGGACAGAGAAAAGGAGGCCCAGAGGCAGGGGCGTGAGACATCACAAGCAGGCCTCATTTGGGCCCCAGGAGGTACAGGCGGGTGCGCAGACCGGTAGCAGCCCAACTTCACTCCGGGTCCTGAGAGGAGGGGGAGTGACAGAGCGGTGAGGAGCCACCACCTGACCTCACTCAGGCCTGGGAAGGAGGAGAGAGGGGGCTGTGTGTGCCTTTCTCAGTCCACAACCAGCACAATCTGAGGCACCAGCATACAGGACAGCAGACTCCAAGGCTCAGAGCAGAGACCTCAGGGCAAACTGAGAACAGAAAGACACAAGCCCGCACTGCCCACGTGGCCCCGCAGTCCCAGGCAGAAAACAAAGGCCCAAACCCTGGTCACCCTACCCTTCCAAACCGCAGCCCGACCTGGCTCCGCCTCAGGAAGGAGAAGGAGGGAGGGGGCTGCAGGCGCACTATGCTGCCCACAAGCAGCCCTGTCTATGGGACCAGCGTTCAAGACAGCTGATTCCAGAACACAGGACAGAGACCTCGGGGCAAACCTAATACGGAAAAGTAAAAGCTGGCACCAGCCACGCAGCTGCTCTCAGCAACAGGCAGGGAACAAGGACACTAGTTGTCCTCCCACACTGCCCTGCCAGACCTCTGTCCCCACAACCCCTCACGCCATTCAGCAGTGAGCTTCAGAAGAAACTGCAGCAGTAAATGTCGAGTTAAAGAGCAGAATATCTATAAACAGAGAGGCTGTCAGAATGAGGAATCAAAGAAATACATCGGAAAAGGAAGGACAACCAAAAACCCCAGAAGACAGGTTGGAGCCAAACAACCTATCAAAGACAGAGCTCAATACCATGAATATAATGATGTTAAGCAACTTAATAAAAATGATGAGGAAGAGAGAGCAAGCATAAAGAAGAACATAGAAACAATAAAAAAGGACCAGACAGAGATGATGATTACAGTAAAGGAAATGAAGAATGGAATAGAAGAGATCTCCAGACTAGATAAAGCAGAGGTGGGAATCAGTGATTTGGTAGACAAGGTAACAGAAAACACCCAATCAGAACCACAAAATAAAAGACCCCCCTAAAAATAAAGATAAGCTAAGACTCTGGGACAATAGCAAGCATAACAACATTCACATCATAGGAGTACCAGAAGGAGCAGAGAGACAGCAAGGAATAAAGAACTTATTTGAAGAAATATGACTGAAATAGTTCCTAACTGGCTAAGGAAACAGACATACAAGCCCAGGAAACACAAAGAACCCTAAACAAGATGAGCCCAAACAGTACCACACCGAGATACATCATAATTAAATTGGCCAAAGTTAAAGAAAAAGACGTAATTCTAAAAGCAGCAAGAAAAATGTAACTAGCAACCTATAAGGGGACACCCATTCGACTCTCAACTGATTTCTTGTCAGAAACTTTGCCAGAAGGGGTTGGCAGACAAATATTCAATGTGATGAAAACCAAGGATCTACAACCAAGGTTAAGGTATCCAGCAAGGCTGGCATTCAAAATTAAAGGACAGATAAAGAGCTTCTCAGATAAGAAAAAGCCAAAGAAGTTCATCAGCACCAAACCAGTACTATAAGGATGTTAGAGGGACTTCTTTAAGATAGGAGAAAGCAGAAATTATAAATGATGGAATGGCAATGGCTCCATGTCTATCAACAGTTGCTTTCAAGTTATACAGAGTAAAGGTTTAAATAAAAAATTGTGGAGGACATTGCACTGAGTGGAGCGACAGACAGAGGAAGGCAAGTGCAAATTCACTTCACTTATAGGTGAAATCCAAAGAAGAAAATAAAAAAGTGAAACAAAACAGATTCATAGCTACAGAGAACATTTCAGTTTGTTGCCAGATGGAAGAGGGAGGTGGGTGAAGTAGGGGGAGGGGATTGGGAAGTTTAGTTTGATGGTTACAAAGTAACAGTTATGGAGATGTAGAGTACAGCCCCGGAGTATGATCAATAATGTTACAATGACTGTGTGCAGTGTCAGATGGACACTGAATTTGTGGAGGTGATGGGAGGAGGGCTGGAGGAAAGGGTGAAAAGCGGGGAGCAATCAAGAAGTACAAATTTATAGTCACTTCATAGTCACAGGGATGTAAAGTGCAGCACAGGACATACAGTCAATAACACTGTAGTAACTGTATATGGTGTCAGAGGGGAACCAGATGTATCGGAATGAGGATTTTGTAAGTTATATAAATGACTCATCGCTATGCTGTACACCTGAAACCAATATAAGATTGTATGTCAAATGTAATTGAAAAAAAAAAGTGGTAACAACTTAATGTCCATCAGCTGACGAATGGATAAACAAATGTGGTCTATCCATGCAATGGAATGTTATTCAGCCATAATGATGGAATAATAATGAACTATTACTCAGCCATAAAGGGAAAGCTCTGACATAAGCGGCAACGTGGATGAACCTGGCGACCATGATGCTGAGTGAATTAAGCTAGACACAAAAGCCACCAGAGGATGATTCTAGTCATATCAAATGTCTAGAATAGGAGCTCTGTAGAGACAGAGAGCAGATTTGGGATTGCCTAGGATCGGGGGAACACGGGGTCATAACTAAAGGGTTCCTTTTGGAGATGAAAGTAGTCCAAGCTGACGGTGAAGACGGTTGGGCGTATCCGGGAATACTCTGAATGGTCGACTCGAAATGGACGAGGTGTGTCGTATATAAGTTGCATTTCCATAAAGCTGTTTCAAAAACATAACAAAATAGCAACTGTCCTTTGTAATCTTTGCAACTTGATTCCCCAGTGGGTTCTTGAACCTGAAGATTTGTCCCAGGACCGAGAGCCTGGTCCCTACCAGGCCACTGCCCCATTCCTCTAACTACCCCTACCACATCCCTGAGGGCTGGGCTCCAAGTGCTGTCCCACGGATGGGGCCTGAGCAGGGGGCCTCAGCCCATACTGGTGGACCAGAGCTGAGTGTCCCACACCCAGCCAGACCCTTGGGTCCCTGTGCTGCCTTCAGGGAGCCAGGACCCCTCCATATCCATGCTCTCCATCCCTCACCCTGTGCTGCCTCCATCCACAGACTCGGCTTTGCCTTGGCCCCTCTCCTGGGCACTGATGGCCAGCTACCCCAGCAGCCCCCCAGCACCCTCTGATTCCACCCTCCAGCCCTTGCCTGTGGCCCCACCATCATATCTAGGGTCATGGCTGCTGGCCCTTTGCCTCCCTCACTAGAATCCTGCCTTTCACCTTGTGGGGTCACACCTGGGCTCAGGTCCTTCCCATCCACTTTGATGCCCTGTCCATGCAACCCTTTGCTGCTCCCCTCTCTTCCACCCATGGAGCCCAAGTGTGAACCACCCAAGAGGCAGGCAGCCAGCTGGAGCCCCGCAGCGGAGCCCCTTTGGGCAGCGTCTCCTCCAGCTGAAAGCGCACCCCTCACCTGCCTTCTAGAAACTGGCCCAGGTGCCCAGGAAAGGGACAAAGGTCCTTGCAGCATCGTTTGTAATTGTGAAAAGCTGCAAGCCACCCAAGTGTTTGTCCAGGGGACGCTGGGGAGCTAAAACATGGGCTCATCGTGGAAGGGAGGGCCGCGGCTGATCCAGGACGCGGGGAGCCCCATGGGGACCGCTCACAACTGAGTGCTGCATGGCCCCTAGCATTAAAGAATGGAAAACCATCACTAGAGGACACTGCCTCTTTTCAGGTGTCTTTGTATATTTGTAGAATCAAAAGTCTTCATCGCAGTTACCTAGGGAAGGGGTAGAGGGGTGGGGGTGGGGCCGATGGTCACAGGGAGCTTTAACTGGAATGTCCTCAATTGTTTTCAAAAGGAGATCATGGCATGACATGTGTCGTTGATCCTAACTGTGCCGGCCTCGCTCTGGGCTCCTGGCCAGCCGCACCCCCCGCGGGTCCCCCCACCCCCCAGGCCTGCCTTCTGTCCCATCTTCCGCTTAAAACTCCTCGTCGGCGACTCACGGGGGAGTCCCTCACTCCCTTTCAGATGTAACTGTCTGTCACCCATAATAGTCTTTTTCGATTTCATTTCCTTCAGCTCCTCCAGCCACTCGGAGAGCCTCCTCCCCGGTCCTGCTGCCCCCGCCCCCAGCCTCGAGTCAGGGGGAAAAAAATACATTTTTGCCTTTACTATGATGTATGTGATCCCATAAAATAGTGAAACAGATATGAAAGGTTGAGAGAAGGTAGATAAATGGCTCCTATTATTCTACCAATCAAATGAAATACCTCTCCACGTCCTCATTTGAATGATAATAAAACTCAGAGAGGCTGCGGGTTCGCTCTCGTGGCTGGCGGCAGCTCCAGCCAGAGCCACAGGCCAAGGTAACCTTGGGGTGTCCTCTGCAGCCGGCAGGGGCCTGCAGCCCCCGTCCCCGCGTCTCTCCCCCACCTGGGGCTCCCTCTGCTCCCTCCCCTACCCTCCTTTCCCTGCCTGGCCACCCCCACCTTCAGATCACCACCAGACACTAATGGTCTGTCTGCCCCGTCCCCAGCTCCCGCCAAGGCCCCCAGGGCAGAGGCAGTGCCCAGAGCAGAAGGCCAGGGGCCCCCGGAATTCCCTCTCTCTCGGCCACAGCCTTTTTTTTTCTTTTATCTTCTTTGTTTGTTTTTTCAGCCGCGGCCTTTAATCGCCCTTCTCAGCCTTCCTGGCCCGCGAACCTCCCCCGAAGACCCCAACCTCCTGCCGAGGCTGCCCACCCACGCTGGGCATTCCCATGGCACTGGCCACCCGCCTCGGCGATGGGGCTGTCACCTGTGTCTTGTTCTGTCTCTAGTCCAGGGCACATCTGTCTCCACTGCTCAATTCTGAATTCTGGAAGTCAGGAGCCACAAGGGATGGGTTGGCAACAGCCTCGAAGCCTCAGCGTTGACCAAACACACAGGGAGCCCCTTGTAGGTTCCAGTGCTGCGTCAGCGAAAGGGCAGTGAGTGTCCTTCCTCGGGGCGGCTATGCCAGGCACAGGCTGCAGATCGGACCCCCTCCCCTCTGAGCCCCGCAACGCCAAGCCTTCCCTGCTTACAGTTTGGTTTCCCATGGGTTCTCAGGGCCTCCCATGAGTCCTTCCCTACGTTGCCCCTGCTTTTCAGGGTGCAGCAGCTGCTCCCCACCACGGGCAGGCAGTCCTGGTGGGCTGTCAGTCGTGAGACCTCGTACCCTGCTGGGTACTGACACAGGCCAGTGAGGCCAGGCAGACCCCTCTCTGAGATTTTGACTGTTCAGCAGGATTTTTCATCCTGATGGCCACCCCTACAAGAGAGTTTGCTGTAAGCTCTCACCGCTTAGATTGCCAGCCCTGCCCTAATGTCTGCCCTTCCCTTCCAATAAATTGTCCTTGCTTAAGGTGGCCAAGGTTGGTTTCTGGCCAAGGACGGACCGGGGACTGACTGCAAGCAAGGGAAAGCTCCCAGAATGCACTGTGTCAGGCCTCCCTCTGTTTGCACTCAGAGCCCTGGGACAAGGATGAGCATGTGATTCTCCTTCGCCCAGGATAAGGCCTTGGTGGACAGTCCCTGTTATATGCTGTACATGGTGGAGGAGGAGGACCCCTGAGAAGCAAAATGGCCCTATTACCTTCAGTAAGGACAATGAACTTGGTGCAGTGGGAGCCCCACCACCCAGGCCCCCCAGACTCTGGTCCTAGCCCGGCTTGGCCTCCCAGGGGCTGCCTTGGGCCTGGCCCCATTGCTCAGGCTTCCGGCTGGGTTAGCAACATGGACTTGGAGACCTGGAGGCTCCTTGGAGAGCATTGGAGCTACACATTGTGCAACTGGGGACCCCAAGGCCTGTACAGAGACAGGAACAGAACCCAGCCTTCCCACTCCGGCATGGGACCAAGCCTAACTGGGGACCCTCGGGGCTCCATCGGAGAAGATCAGTGGGCAGAAGCCATGCACCAAGTGACCCTTGGCAGGCCACGACGGCCCCGAGCCCCCATCTCCTCGTGTATAAAAATTGTCCTTCACAGGACCATTTTAAGTATTAAGCAAATCTGTACACCTATTTGCTCGTACGAAAATACTTGGAATGGAAATGAAGACTCACGTCCACACACAGTCTTCCACGTAAAAGTTCGTAGGAGTTCATTCATAATTGCCAAACACTGCACACCCCCCAGATGCCCCCTGCACTGGAGAATGAGCGAAGGCAGGGGTGTGCCCACACGATGCCCCCACTCCTCAGCCGTAAAAGGGACACACGTGATGCGCCCAAAGCCGTGCGCGCATCTCAGAAGCATTACGGTACGTGGCCGCGCCAGACTCGCAGGGTGCGTGTGTGCGACTCCACACACAGGCGCTTGGCGTCACGCGTCACACGTGGGAGTCACGTTCCACAAAGTCACTGCAGACACTGACTTCGCGAATGCTGGGCCATTGCTCCCAGGGGAATACAGGGTTAGGTCGCTGCCGGCCTCTGGCCATGGCATATTCACCACCTGGTCAGTACATAACTTTGCCACGTGTGTGTTTCTGGTTAAAGACACGTTATCGAATATAGCTGATTCATTAGCATTGACCTCACGGCCAATGGCACTGTGAGCCCTGCCTGAATGAAGCTCATCTAACGCACGTTTTGTCCGTGAGGCATAGCACAGGCTTCTCGCACTGAGGAACGCTAGACAGCACGTCAGCGACACACTTGGTGGCCATTTTAAACAGCAAAGCCACCACCCCAAAACCCCCACAAAAATGTGAGCATCATGGCATTGAAGAGGCTGCAGAAATGATGTTTTCAGAGGAAGAGCTGACACAAGAAGGCGGAGCGTTGCCCTGCTCAGTGACAGCTGGGAGGGTGTGCGTCGGGCACATCAAAATTTTCGCCACCTTGCACGTGCCCACAAATGACCATGAAAGCACCGCCCGGTATCGATTTGGGGGTTCCAAACGAATGTTAGCGAGTAAGCGAGTTCACAAATGCGGAGTCTGTGGATACTGAGGGCCGACTGTCTGTGAAACCGTAGAGACAAAAATCCATTCCTTGGTGACAGGAAGCAGGGCACTGGTTGTCTGGTGGGGGAGGAGCGGAGACTGGGGGGTGATGCAGGTGCAAAATCATTGCAATATACACTAAAACAGGTACACTTTATTCTTTGTAAATGATACCTCAGTGACTTTACAAAAATGACTCAGCATGATGTCTGATCCCTGTACCATTCCTCTCGGGATCCTGCCAGCCTCCTTGGAAGGGTCATCACCGGACAAAGGAAGAGGGCGAGGCGCCAACCTCGACGTGTGTGACCCAGAACTTTAGCTTCTCCCATCCATTGTGTCAAACTCCTTTGGCTGCAGCTAACAGAAACCCAATTTGAAACAGCTTAGACCAAAATAAGGCAGGGAGGGAGGCAAATTTATTTGCTCGTGTTCTAAGAAAGCTCTACATCAGACATGGCTAGATCTAGGGCTCACGTGTGGTCACCAGCCAAGGGTGGTCACCCTCTCCTGACTCTGTTTCTCCCTGTCACCTTCCCTCTGGGACTATGGGCAGGAAGGTGGTCAGCAGCCCCAGAACCTCAAGAAGAGGGAGCTTTTCTGTCTCAGCAAAGACTCAGAAGCAACTGTCCTTTGCCCAGTTCTCCATGGCCAAGGACATGGGACATGCTGATGGGCCTGGCCTGTGTCCTATTCCCACTCCCCTTGAAGAACATGGACCCAGGGTTGGGGAGTTTTCTCCACCCACCCACCCCAATGCACACACAAACAAAACAGGTGCCGATTCCAGAAGATAGGGGAGACAGTGGATTCTCAGCACCCAGTTTGCTTGAGCCAGAGCTACCTTTCCTAGACATGTCATAGACACATTAAGAACCTAAACCTGACAGGGAATGGTTGGGAAGTGGAAACTAAACTCAAGGTTCTAGAAGCCCGAGGAAAACAGAGGGATATTCTAACTCTAAACGTCCCGGCAGAAAGAGAGGAAGATTTCCTGGGGCCCATTCCTCTCATCCCTGCAGCTCCCCCTGGTTAGAAGGTGCTGCCTGACCCGCATAATTTTCCTCACCACCATCACCCCAATAAATTTCACTTAAAAAAAGAGCAGATACTGCCTGGCTCCCCTGCTCCAGCTTTCTGCTCCCGACGCAGAATCCAGATGCCATCTACTCCTCGTGTCCCTGCGTTTGGACCAACACCAATTATTTTGAAAGCTAAGCCTTTTCCTGGCACCCCAGGAGCTCTCACGTCCAGCTCGGGTCTTGGGGAAATAGTGTGCTTCTGTATTTTTGGCAGGGCCGTGACTATGGAACCTCTCGAGCACCCGTGAATTTTCTCGAACTTTTGCTATTAGACCATCAGTTCTCTCCCACCCGCTTCAAGAACAGGAGGACACGCTGAATTTTCCTTCCGTTTAATGAACAGTTATTGAGTACCTGCTTAATTGGAAACAAGATAAAAGAGATGGTCCCTTATCTCTTCCTTTCTAATCTTTATACTTCACACGTATTATCTTGTGTTGTTGCACTGACGGGGGCTCCTACACGATGCTGCGGGGCAGCATAGATAGTCAGCCCCCTGCCCTACTCCTGCTACTAAGGTTTCAACATTAAGTATAATGGTTGTTCCATTTGTTCTTTATCAGGTTAAAGAAATTCCCTTTTGGGAGTTCCCTGGTGGTGTAGTGGCTTAAGGCTCGGTGCTATCAGTGCTGTGGCCTGGGTTCGATTCCCATCTAGAGAGCTACCCACATACAAAAAAAAAAGGCAAAAAGAAAAAAGAAAAAAAAAAAGAAATCCCTTTTATTTCTAGTTGCTAAGAAATTGTGATTTAAAACAAGATCCTAAATTGATGTTCAAATTTATCAAATGCTTCTTCTAGATCATATTTTGGATCTATAATCCAAAAGCTACACTGCACGGAGCTCTAGCAGAGGGGAGGCAGGAGCCTAGGGGAGGGGGCGAGGAGGACCAGGGACAGCCAGGGAAATGAAGGGACATTTGAGTAGGTCCTTCGAGGATGTGAAGAAACTGACCAGCATCAGCGAGGATGTGGAGACACTGTGACTGGGGAGACAATTGAAGCAAGGATGTGGGGGTGTGAACATGACTTAGAGAATGGGGATAAGTCTGGCATGGTCCCTTCATGTGAGCTCTATCCTTGGTTTCCGAACCCTTGACCACTGTGAGTCCAGGACACGCCTCAGCCCTACAGGAATGGGGACTGGGACTTCAACAGTGAAGTCAGCACATAGGGCAAAAATCAAGAAAACAGTCAAGATAACCCTTGAAAATTGCTTAAATTGCCCATTAAAACATGTGGTGTTATGTCTAAAACCCTGTAAGAATTTTAGAGTGCTCCTGCTTGCCTACCAGGCTGACTCCAACCCGCTTCTGTATTATGCTTTCTCCGATAACACTCACTAATGGATTTGTTAGTTGCTGGGAGAATTGCCTGAGTTGTATCTCAGGTCAGCCAGAAGTTAGACCATGTAGGATGTCACTGTCCCGTGCATACAGCAGGGACTGGACATCTCCTCCCAGCATGGCCAAGAAGTCCTCTGTGCCACTGAGGCTAGCCCAGACGCCCCTGGGAACACTGCGACCCACACAGTCCGCAGACACAGTGACCAGTGAGTGACAAGGGTCTTTCCCAGCCCCGCTTCCCTGGGGTCCTCCAGCCACCTGACTCAGGTGGGACCTCATCACCATTTATTACCATCTTGAGTATTTTTTCCTAACTCTCCCAACTCATGGAAGAAGAGCTTGACTGTCTTGGTCACCTTGCAGCTACCAAGTTCCTAGCACACAGTAAGCACTTGACTAACTATACAGTGGAATCCTTGTTTGTGACCGGCCCCATGGCTGCCCAGCTTTGAAGTGTCTCCCTTCCTCCCGCGCGCATGGCTAATCGGGGACACTGCCTGCCTCACCCTGGGGCCCCAACGCTCATAGCCTTCCTGGGATTCCATCCCTGAGCACCTCCTAGACGGGCCCCTGCCCCTGCACCCTGCCCCAGGGCCCAGCTGAATGACAGAGCCCCTGCCCCCCTGCCCTGGGGCCCAGGGTGGGGACCAGACGGCGGCCTGGGGTGGTGAGGCAGGCCGAGGCAGCCGCAGGCTCCCGGGCTGCACTGTGGGCCTGCTCAGTGCATCTCCATCTCCCGCCCGCCTCTCCGCCCTGTGTGGGCCTCCGGGTGAACATCCCTCGGCGGCCGCACCTCCCGCCCCATTCATCCCCATTAGCTGCTGTCCACACTGGGCCCGATGGAGATCAATGACCAGTGCCGGCCACTGAACCGTGCTAATGAGGATGTACGCGTGCCTGGCTGGTGGCGGGGGTGGGTGGGAGGGGCCGGGGAATCACAGGGGCAGGCAGGGGCGATGGGGGCTACCTCACTAAAGGCGTAGGGGACCGGCCCCCTCTGGGGACCCTGGAAGGTGCCCCCCGAGGGGCAGAGACACCCTTCCCCCAAAACTGAGGTTTGGCTCAGACTGTTGCAGGAGCAGAGATGACACTGGAGAAAAGGTGTGCCCCGGGCCTGGACCCCCCTGCCTCGCACCCCTTTGAGCCTTTGCTCACACCCTCCCTTCAGTTACAAACACCTGCCTTGTGTCTACCCCACCCCCCAAGGGCCAGCTCAGACTCTTCACAATGCTCCTCGATCACCTGCATTCTCCTGTGGAAAGAAAACCAGCCCAGCCCGCGGCACCCAGCCCCGCCGGACCTCAGTCTGCACGATCCCGACGACAGCAGGTCGTATGGGTCCGCAGGAAACGATGCCCAACCTCCCCCATGAGAGCGACGCAAAGGAAACCACAAGGAGGGAGGTCTCCTTCTACCGGAAGGCAGAGACACAGAGGCGGGTGAGGCGGCTGGTTCCGGCAGCCGGGAATGGAAGGGCAGGTGCACCTTAGCACATAGCTGTGACCTCTTCAAAGGGCAATGTGGTAACAGCTCTGGACATTCAAAACGCTTGTGCCCTTTAACCCAGCGATCCCCTTCCAAGCATTTATCCTCCAAGATACAAGTGCCCCCAGATAAACAGTTCAAGGGGGTTCACTGGCTGCAAACATCCTGCAGGTCCATCAGGAGTGACTGTGGAAGTCAATCAGACCACATCACAAAATGGGGCGCCCCCAGGCCCCTGGCCTGCAGGGTGCGAGAAGCAGAGCACCCACCTCCCTGCTGCCCGGTCATACGAACGTAAGTGTACGTTCTTGCTATCGGTATCGGTTTGCTGCTGTCGGAAAGTTCTGGGTGGATCCATACATACTGATGTGTAATTATGTCCCACAAATGCTGGTCAGTGAAACATGCAGACAGAAGAGTGTGCAAAGGCCATGCAGGGTGCACACTGGGTTCTGGCTTGCTCTGTTTCTTGAGGAGAGCTGCTTCCGGATGCCCCTCTGCGAGGCCAGGCCAGGCCAGGCAACTGTGGTTGCCTCTGGGGAGGAGGCGGGCGAGAGGGGCATTGCACATGTCCTCCGTGCAGTACAGTTTGTAACCACCTGCCTACACCACCTCATTCAACAAATACATCACTTGCAAAGACTGGCAATCCACCTGTCTGTGTCTCCCACCAGACCGTGAGCCCTGAGGACAGAACTGCGTTGGAACCACTCCCGTACTCCTGGTGCCCAGCACAGGCTGGCACACTGGGATACGGGGCAGATGTTGGCTGACAGGCAAGCCTGCTGGGATCCCACGTGGCCCCCTCTGCCGAGACCCCTCTTTCCAGGCATGATTCCCAGGAGATACCCACAGATTGGGGGTGGAGCACGCTAGGGTGGCCTGGGCAGTGTCCGGCCTGGGCGAGAGGCAGGCCTAGGAGCTATTTCCCAGACAGGATCACCCCTGGAAGCAGGACCAGATGTCCAGGTGAATCCAGGCCTCTGGGCACCTAAGGAAGCTTTCAGTCACAGGCTAGACGCTCAGGCCACAGTGAAGGCCACACTGTATGCAGGGTGCTGACGTCCCTATCTGCCTGCAAGCTGCAAGGGGGACCAGGAAGGCATCACCGTGGCAACAGCCTTGGCCGTGCCAAGGGGTTCATTGTGTGGCTTTCACACCTCTGATGGGCTGAGGAGCAAAATTAGGCCCCCTAGGCCTGGGAAGCATCCTGTGGGGGCCACCTCTGCCATAGCCCCTACTTGGGGCCACCCTCTCCTACAGCCCTTGTCCTCCTGCCCAGTGAGCAATGGTTGCTCTGGCCAGAACGCCGGGAGAGAGGGATTGACTTTGCCTCTAACCAGAGCCTTTCAGTGGAAAAAGCCCCATAGCAGGAACAGCTGGACGGTCCAACATCCATGGGGTGAGGGATGGAGAGGCAGGCATGGCTCATCCCTGCATGGAAATGCCCCCAGTCACACAAAATGAACAGTTTTAATGCACAAACATGACTGGGTCTTCAAAACACACTGTGGAGGCAGAAAAGCAAGGCTCAGAGACATGGGGACAATCACCTGCTACTTTAAACACACAAAAAACAATACTGAACATTTTCTGCAGGTACATAATATAAATGCAAAATTTGGAGCATGCAAAAGGTCCAAAGGATCTATAGCTCACAGCTGGGGGAAGGGAGAAGGGAGGGGAGGGGAGGGAAGAGGAGGGGAGGGGAGCGGAGGGGAGGGGAGCGGAGGGGAGGGGACAGGAACAGAATGGGACTGTTAGGGGACCTGAGTTTCTTCCCATTTTAAAGTAGGTTGGGTTCCTATTTTACCTGTGTCATCAAGATAATTTAAAGTGAAAATCAGAAGTCTTAGCTCCATCTTGCTTTCTCAACAAGGCCCCCTCTGAGCGCCCAGGCTAATAAGGAGGCCTGCCCCGCCCCCACATTACCAAGGCCCCACACTTGCTCTATCTCCATGGTGCTCACCCTCTCCCAGGTGAGTGAGTCATTACTAGGCTCCCTGGGGCATCCCCCTTCTCTGGCTGGAGGTCGGCAACTCCAGCCCACTGCCTGTTTTTAGATAGCTCAAGGGCCAAGAATGGGGTTGTATGTTTAATGGTTGAAATTTAAAAGAGGGATAATATTTTGGGACACATGAAAATTATATGAAATTCTAATTTCAGTGTCCAGAGAATTTTATTCAAACACTGCCACGCCCATTCGTTTGTCTTGTCCAAGAGCTGCTTTCTGCTATAAAGGCAGAGTTAAGGGGCCCAAAAGCCTAAAATATTTACTCTTTGGCCCCTTGCAGACAAAGGCTACTGACCTGGGACCTGGTCAGTGAGACCACAAGGAAGGATCTCCATTTCATTCCCTCATGGGTCCCAAGTGCCTACAGCAGTGTCTGGTACATTGTAGGTGCTTAGTAAGTCTGGCTGAATGAGTGAGTGGAAGCGTCTGTGGTGGGGCACGTCGCTTCAGCCTCCTAAAGAAAGTGGCTCTCCCCCAGCTCTGACTGGTGGACATCACCACCTGGAGCGGCTGGAAGGTAGGCTCAGGTTTCCCAGAGCATTAGGAGAGGCTGGAGTGGGAGCAGTGTGGTTTGCTCCAAGGCCCTGGAAAGGACAAAGCAGAGGTTGCCAAGGCCTGGATTTGGCAACAGGGTGGGCCCCCAGGTCTCTAGAATGGGGACATGATCTTACCTAGCCACAGGAGCTCCCCTCAAGGACACCCACACCCACATCCCCTCCCTGCCCTCAATAAGGCTATGCGGTGTCAGCTGCACTTTGGTGCCCTCTGGTGGGCACCTGCACTGGCTCCCTCCCCGCTTAGCCTCGCTGGCCATCCTCTGGGAGGTGACCCCGACCTGACCTCCCCAGCCCATCTACCTACCTCACCCAGAGGTACAAAGGCTTGCCAGCCCAGATCTCTCTGGCCCTTTCCCCCTCTGGCCCTCTCAGGCAGCCCAATGTCACAGAACGCCCTCCCACCTCCAGGTAGACTAGGCAGGCCCAGGGCTCCTAAGGGGTTCCCAGGCTGCCGAACAATGCCTATCTCTGCCACCTCCAGTGTGCACCTCTCCATGACAGAGGGTGGGAAGGCCACATGGCCCAGGGACCCTCCTAGAGGGATGGGTAGGAGGTGGCCTTACAAGCTCCCTTATGTTCGTTACACATCTGGACAGGTCCCCATCTGAGTAAGGGCTCCTCAGTGCAGGGGAAAGAATGGCTCCAAGTTCTCCTTTGGGGACAGGAGATTTGTCTCTAATCAGCATGATATCTCACCTAGCAGTGATTATCACGTGCTTGTCACCATGTACACACTGCACCATTAGTAGCTGTTTCATCTGCCTCTGCCAAAAGACCGTGTGTTCAAAGGGCAAGGGCAGGTGCAAGCTGCCTCAGTAACCCCAGCCCCCAGCGAGCACCTCCCTGAGTGGATGGCAGTGGGATGCATGGATGGATGGATGCATGCATGCTTGTCCTATAGCAAAATTGAGCTTTGCAGAATTCTGGGTCCCAGGCAGGGTCACAACCACCCCTACCAGTCATTTTTATCCCATCTCATGAATCCTTGTTCCAAACAACCTGGTCCCACGACTTCCCTCCATTCCTGCCTGCTGCCCCTCACCCACTCTCACCTCTCTGGCACCCCAGCCTCCCTCATGCTGAACCCACCCTGGTGCAGTGCCTCTAGGGCACCTGGTATCAAGACCTGAAACACTGTCCTCCTGGAGCTTCTCAGAGACAGCGCCCCCTCCATTGGTCACCCCATCAAGGGGTGCCTTCTCCACACCCTGGCTGTCACTGTCTAGTCCATCGCTCCTGCATTCGTCATAGCACACAGGACCAACATGAATGCATACTCGCCTATTGGTCTCTATTTCCTTCATGAGAATGCAGCACGAGGGCTGGGACCCTGCCCTTCCCCCTCTTCTGTGTCCCCAACACCTAATGGATGCTCGATTCCCACTTGGGGAATGATACCTGACTGCCCTTTACTGTTGGGCACTTGAGTTTGCAGGCTTCACCCTGATATGTCAGCAAGGCAGGACCAGTCTGGCGCAAAACTCCAGCAAGAGGCGTCAGAGCTGCTGGGTAACTGCCCACCGTCCCTGAGCCGGTTTCATCAGGAAAAGAATCTCCACCTCACAAGTAGGGTTGTGAGATTTAGCAGGGTGAAAGCGTTTGAACTCAGAAAACACGACACACATGTATGGTTCTGAGCTGCATTTATTGGAGCATCTGTAAACCACTCGCCACTGGCGCCTGGCAGGGACTCCAGGACACATCCAGCCTGCATCTGGGAGCCACGACGCAGGGTGCATGCTCCATACCCTGCCCACCTGGCAGCAGCTCCCAGCATCCCTGAATGGCAGAGCAGCCAGGGTCCCATGGGTAACTATCCCAGAGGGGTCTACAGTGGCACAGGGGCCAAAGCTGGGCCCCATGCCTTTTGTGTGGCTTGCAGCATCTTTAAGTGTTTTTATTAGTTACCCATAACTTAAGAATCAAACTATTTTACATAAAAATCTGGATTTCTGGTTTCTCCATATTTCTGACATTAGACCTGCCTTCTTACTTTATAGCACTTAGCTACAACTTAATGATAGTCACAAACTTCAGATGGGGACCTGTGTTGTGCCATAGACCCCAAAACACCTTACCATCTCTGGAGACCTGCTGCCACTAGCAGCTTGACTATGCAAACATTTCTCATCACAAAGCACTGTCTCTGTGGCTCATCTCCAGGAACAGTGGGGAAGGCAAAGTTGCACGGCAAGGCCTCGCTACTCAAAGGCCTGCTTCACCCCGAGTTTGAGACCTGGAAACTTGCTCAAACTCCTCCTTTATCCACCAAGGGCAGCCCAGGGAGGAGTCCAAGTCCCCCTACACACACCCCTTTGTGCCGCTGATGAAAGGCAGAGCTGAGAGCAGCACTAGACTTTCCCAAGTCTGAGCCAGTTTGCTCCTTTTGAATTTTTCAAGTTCCAGAACCCCAAAGCACTAGTAAAAAGGGTGGACACCAGGCACTTGACCGTACCCCATTAAGTTGCCAGACGCAGGGAAGGCTGTGCTAGTGCGCCCTCTGGTGGCCATGACGCCACCCTGCAGGCCACCGGCAAGATTGTGAATTTGATTTCAAGTAGTGAACCCAGGAGCCAATCATCGATGGTCCCCCAATCAGGCTCCCCAACCTCGTGCGTGTCCAGCTCTGGGCTTGCAGCTACTTCCTTCCCAAAACCTTCCTGATCTCCATCCTACCCCTAAGCTTCCTGGGCGCACAGGCACCCATCTCAGTGCCTTCACGGGCCTCTCCAGGGCAGGCCCAGCCTCCCCATTCTCCATGTCCCTGCGCCGCGCTCCAGGCTTGGCCCCGGCAGCCTTGCAGCATTGGCAAGAATGGCCCTACAGGCGCAGGGGAGGCAACTGCCCGCCTACAGGGTCAGACAGGGCACTTAGGTGAGTAGAAACAGGCCAGGCAGGGCCTCAGAGAACAGGAGACACTGGCACTGAAGAGCTGCTGTGGCCAGAGGGCCTTCTTCCTGAGCAGCCCAGGGGTCTGGACTTTTGTGTGAAATACACCAAGTTTTAATGGCTGGCTCAAATGGACACAAGCCAGGCCAAAGTACGCAGGGCAGGGCAGCTGACAGAACCTTTGAGATGTGGGCGTGAGCCAGTGGTTTTCCAGGTTTTGTTTATTTGAGTAGTATGTAGCCATCATCGTGATTGATCCTGAGAGGCAAGCAAGGGAGAGAAAATTCTTGGACCCATTTTAGAGTCTGAGACATTGAGGCTGAACTGGGCTTCCGGCAGGGCCAAGGTCACAGCTAATAGAGAAGAGCTCTGAAGCTGCAACAGGAGGCCCGAGAGCCCACCCCACGTCACCATGCACAAAGTGTGTCCCAACCTGCACCCATCCCAGTCCCCTGGGGAGCTCACCACACAGCGTGAGATGGTGGCTCCCTGTGCACACACACACCGACACACGCGCCCCCACGCACACAGCTCCAGGGCAGGCCGCCCAGGCACAGCCACACGCTTTTCTCTGTGGGCGCACAGCACACCCACACACGAGCCCCACATGGGGCTCTAATTCAAGCAAAACCGCCTCCTGTAGCCTTGCCCATCACGGCACAGTGGAAGGTCCCTGGGAAGGACAGGCAGGTGGCCATGGCCAGCATGGCAGCCTCACCAGTTGGCCTTCACTGCCTTGATGTCACTGACGAGGTTCTGGGCCAGGCAGATGCCAAAGATCTGTAAAACGAAGGGCAGGTGAGGGAGAGGCAGGGTGGGGGCCAAGGGGAGAGGAGGCGGGCAGCATGCGGGGCCTCGGCAGTACCTGGAGGAGGGCAATGCCCACAAAGACCCCAGCCACAATGATCAGGTTGTCCTGCAGCCACTTCTCAAACTGGCCCACGCAGCCTTTGGTGTGGATGGAGCCCTGCTGCTCCAGCTCCTGGGGTGGGGACACACAGGCGCTCAGCCAACCCCCCGACTGCGGGCCTCATCTCCGTCCCTCCAGCCCCGCTCACTGGGCCCCAGGGCAGCTTGGCAGGCCTGCACATGGCTGGCTCCTTCTGTCATCAGAGTCTCAGCACAGATGCCCATGCCTCTGAGAGGCCTCTGACTGCCCAACCCCAAAACCAATCCTTATTTTATTTTCTTCCACGCTCCTAATTGTTCACATTTATTTATCAGGGAGCTTCCTCCTTCTTCATCCACTGGAGTGGGAGCCCCGAGAGTCAGAGCTGTGTGTGTCTGAGGAGCATGAATACCCAGTGTCTAGGGCAATGCCTGGCACCCAGTGGGTGCTCAACCAAGAGAATGAGCACGTGCACCTGTACTCATGCCCCTGGGCCCGCTGCTCCCGTGTTTGGCAGTATCAAGGCTTGCATGTCTGGATATTATGGTTCCATGGCACCCCCTCCCCACAGAATCCCTGAGGCCTTTCGGAGCAGCTTATGGGGGGGTCCCCCTTCCAATCCCAGGGGCCCCAGCTGCTCCCATCTCTGTCCCTGGCCCTCTCACCAGTTTGAGCCGGACATCATAGCCACACTGGGTGTTGGGAACGTCTTCCTGAGGAGAAACAGACCAGTGAACCACCAGTGAGGGGGCACCCCCCAGGGCCCATGACACCCAGCACTGCAAGGGCTCTTGCTTCTCCGGGGAACAGATGGAACGTGGATTCTTCAGCACCCACGGCTCCTGAGTGAGGGCCCGTGTGCCTCTTGGCCTAAAGCCGGCATATGGGTACACAGCAGCATGGGCCAGCTTGAGCTGCTTCCTGTTTAGAAATCATGCCTGCTCGTGTTTGATAAAAATGGGGGAAAACCTGGCCTTCAGGTCCCAGATGACTGTACTAGAGGGATGTCACTGTGAAAAGTTTCTGCTCTGAAGAAAGCCATAAAAGGATCAGAACCCTTACACCCTGCCACCCCAGCATGGTAGCCCAGGGATGTGGCTGCTTTTGGCTGGGAACACAGGGTGCCAGGAGTCCAGTAGGCCAGGCCCTGTGCCCAGGGTCCTGCAACTGCTATCTGACTACAATCAAAGAGACAGGTTTTACTGAAAAGGCACAGCCCCATCTCCAACAGGCCTCAGTGCTGCCTACAGGCACAAACTGCCCAGCCTGGCAGGGGTGCCCCATGTAAAATGACCTCCTCCCAACCTGCAAGGCCAGCAGGGTGGAGCCAAGCCAGCCCTGTGGGGCATTCTCCCCAGACCGGGTCTGTGTGCTGCAAGGCCTCAGCCCCACTCCGCAGCCCCACTCACTGCAGGGTCCCTGACGCAGCAGGAGAAGGGCACTCCGCAGCGCTCCCGGCTCGGGTTCAAGTCAGTGCAGTTGAAATAGATATTGAGGTTCCAGTCGTTGGGCCCTCGGGCTCCACAGCAAGACCACTGGAAGCGGGAGAAGAGCCTCAGGTGAACCAGGCTCACCCTGTTTGGGGATGGGCCCAGGCTGTAGAGACATGGCTAGGCTGGGGGGAGGGGGTACAGAGGGAGCCAGGAGGGTGGCTGGGCCAGGGCCATTGGAGCAGCAGTAGGCTCCTGTCCAGAATGTTGGGAGCAGGGAATAGTGGGAAGGGGCTCCTGAGCTTGTCTCCCTAACCCAAAAGAGGCTGAAAAAGGGCTCTGGCTTCCTCCAGGGTACCCTGAGGGGTGGGTGCCAGGCCACGTCCCATGGGGAGAGGTACCACTGAACCCATTGGTCAGGTCCCCCTACTGGTCCCAGAGATTTTATGAAGACCTCTTCCTTTCTTCAAAGACAGGGAGGCAACCCTGATGCCCTCATAACCCTCCCATTACACTTAGTAACTGCTGCTGTCAGTACCCATACCACCATCACCCCTCCCTCCCCAGGTGGGATAATGGCAGATGCGGGGCTGTGATGGAACAAAGAGTTCATGACCTAGCAGGGAAGACAGGAGCATGCAGCCTTAACTCACTAAAGCAGCACAGGCTGCCGGAAAGGCAGCCTTTGAGGGACGGGCTCCGCAGCAGACACAGGGGGTCCCGTGGGCAGAGGCAGAGGAGTGAGGTACGGCCATGTATGCATGGGTCCCAGAGCACACCCTGGCCTCTGTCTGTCTAGCGCCTGCTGGGGAGTATTCCCCACTCTCTTTACATCCCTGCTCTCTCTCCTCCCACAAGGTCACCCCCCGGGGGGCTCTCCCAGTATCTCCTCTTCCCCATTTCAGCCCTTATCAGAATTTATCATTTTACACACACACACACACACACACACACACACACACTTATTGCTTTGCTTATCTTGTTTATCATCTCTCTCTCCCCTAAGACCCATTCTCACAAGGACAGGTCCCTGCTCTTTTCACCATGCAAGCCCCAGCCTCAGCCCAGGGCCTGACACATGATGGGCCTGTAACAAGTCTGTGATGAACGAACAAACCAACCACATCCTAACCACCTGGCTCTGTCTGCCTCCGGCCCGGGGTGAGAGCTCCTCAAAGCTGGCGCCAGCTCTGATTCATCTCTGGATCCCAGAGCAGACAGGGTGTGACTGTGTGAGTGGGTGTGACCAGGTGGGATGGGGTGAGTAGGTTAGGACTTGCAGGTGTGAGGTGTCTAGGATTCCACAAACTGTTCCCCAGGTGCTGCTTCACAGGGTAGGTGGCAAGCTCGGGGCAGAGCTTCTGTTGGGGGTCTCAAAGTCTAATGTGTTCAGAGCCCAAACAAATCACGTAAACAAGAGAAAAGGGCCGACAGGTGTAATAAAATAGAGTGGCAGAGACAGCGACAAACAAAGAATGGAGGATGGAGGCAGCAGTGTATCCCGGCCAATACTGTGGGCCCAGGGTTAGTAGAGGGAGGAATCTCTATTTTTATACCAAATTTCCTACTGTAAGTGTGGTGTAGCCCTGAACTAGGATCTGCCAGTTTGGAGCTTCTGTTCTCTGTTCCCCAACCCTGTGTCCCTGCAGGGATAGGCACATGTGGACCCTCATCACCAGGAGCTGGCTTCCCCTTGGAGAGGGGAACTCCTGGCTCTTTCTGGGGCCTGCCTGGCCTGGGTGGGCAAGGGAATAGCCCCAGCACACAGGGAACTCACTCCCACTCATGTGCCCAGCAGGTGCCTCCTGCAGGTGTCTAGCCAGTGCAGGACGCTGGACTCACGTATTCCTGAGCAAAGTCAATGAGGTTCTGGAGGTCAATGTCGTCCCGGTAGGCCTTGACGTTGTTGTTGATGAAGAGGTTGAGCTGGTCTCGAATCCAGTCCTTGAAAACGAAGGCCAGGATCCCTGTCGCCAGCTCCAGGAAGAAGATGAGACCAAGGAACACAGAGAACTGGGGTTCAGGGCATACAGAGAGTGGAGGTCAGAGATGCAGGGCCTGGGGGTGCCACTGGGCAGCGCTCCACCCCACCCCCACACACACCTTCTATCGTGTCAGTGTAGTTTTATGATGATACAGACAGTGCTGCCTTTCTCTACCCATCCATTTCACTTCCTCTGGCAATCACCCGTTCTCCTTGAGAAACCATCTTCCACATACACCTTCAGTTTCTGTGGCTCGGCAGGAGCGTGCTTTCTCCACCTCTTTCCCAGTTCCCAGATAGACGGCTGGGCATGTTCCAGAGCTCACCAATCAGAGCGCTACCTCCTCCAGGGCCAGAGGGATTGGCCCAGAGACAGCCAATCAGGACCAAGGAGATACAATTAAAGGACTGACAGAATGGTTGAGACGAGCCTCAGTCTCCAGTAGGAGTTTCTGGGAGGGCAGTGTGAAGCCAGCTCCCGCGTTCCTGGGCACATCCTTCCACCCCATAGGGAATGGAGCCAACCCAGCGGGACAGAGCTGAGAAAGAGAGAGACCAGGCCAAGTGACCCTGTCGTGGCCCCTGGATCCAAATGTGCCAGCAGCCAGCACACCCCTAGGCTTTTCTTAGTGACCCAATAAATATCCTTTTATGCTTAGACCATTAGTTTTCAGTCACAACAACATAAAATTACCCATTATTAAGTACAAACTATATGTAAGAAGTGGAAAGGAGGAGGTTGGGGTCCCCAGTGGATCTAGGTGGAGGACACTCACAAACTTGAGCAGGAAGGTGTTTTCCCGGAGGGCCCCGATGCAGCCAGCAAAACCCAGCACAGACATGACGCCTCCAACCACTACAAACAGCCACACAGGGTCAAGGCCTCCCAGATCTGTCAGCGCCGAGATGTTGGAAAGAACACCCTGTGCCGGGGGAGCAGACGCAAGTGGGGGTGCTGATCCTCCCACCACTTAGACCCATGGCAGCTCCACACCCTACCCCACCACCTTACCTTCTCACCCCAGGCCCAGAGGCCGATGGCCAGGAACAGGGCTCCCAGCACCTACAAAAGGAGTAGCAAAGAGCTGAGGGCTGGGGCACCAGCAGAACCTCTTTTCCCCAGCTCTCAGGGTCTCCAGGGGGAGAGAAATAAAGAGGGCAAGGGGCTGTAAACGGGATCCAGGGTCCTTTCCACCTTCCCAAGAACACATCTCAGTTCTTCTTCCCACAGGACACTAGAAGACTGAACGCTCCCTAGTCCTGGGATGGACATCAAAGACCCCTTCCTGGAACTCAGAACTGGAGTAGAGGGTAAGCAAGACACTCCCACTAAGCAACAGCAATGTCCTGAGCCTCCACTTCCACCCCGGCCCATGCTGGGGTTCAGGGATCCTGGCCTCTGCCCCTCTCCTAAGTCTAGCCCTCCAGCTGCCCAGCAACTCTGTGACCACCAACCCCCCCCCCATCCCACCATTTCAACCTGTCTGCCAGAGCCCATTTTCTGCCAAGTTCCATTCTCACAGCTCACAACCAAAGCCCCCTAAATGACAAGGAATCCTGATGCAGAGCAGGACCCAGCAGAGGGGCTCCAGTGGCTGTATCTTGGAAAACATGTGGCCACAGCTCTGCTTGGGCTGTCTAAATGCCACTACCATCCTGCCCTCAGTTCCTTACCTAGAAGAAACCTAGATGTCAAGGCCACTGCCTGATCTTGAGCAGATTCCTGACCATCCATCACCTCCTGCCCAGGACCATGAGCCCACCTCTTCAGACCTCTCCTCTATACCTGCCCTACAGGCTCCTTCCCCGCAGTACATAGCCTGGGTCATCTCCACCCCAGCTTTAATGCCTTCCCCTCTCTGACCCCAGGCTCCTCCCACTGCTGTACTCTTCCTTTAGAAATGTCTTTCCTTTCCTGCCCCATGCTGGATCTGGGATGTGAAAGCAAACATCTGCCTCATCCCACTTGACCAGCCCATGACCTTTACACAGGCTCATTTCTGCTTCCTGAACCTCTCCGCGGTTAACTCAACACCATTCCATACCATGCCCCTTCCCAGCCTCCCTGCCTCACCCTCACGGTGCACATGGCCACCCCCACCCCCTCACCAGTTCCAACTTCAGCCTTCCGCCCTTCTTCCTCCTCACACTCATTTTCCATCCCTTCATAACACTGACATCTCCCAGGTCACCACCCACGCCTCTTCCTGGCTCGGGAACCCCACTGTAAACACCTCCGTGTCTTGGGCTGTTCCAGCTGCTGGGAATACATCAGCAAATAGGACAGACAGCTCTCAGCCCCCATGACGTTTACACTTCAGTAGGGGAAATCCACAGTGACAAACAAGGTGATTTCAGATACCAACAAGAGCCTTTAAAAAAAAAAAATCAAAGGAGGCGATGCAATGGGAGTGGCTGGGGGTGGTAGGGGCGGGCTTTAGTTAGGGAAAGTGATGACATTTTAGTTTGAGATCTGAATGATGAAAAGGTGCTGTGAGAAAAGAATTCCAAGGGGAGGGACTGACAAAGGCCCTAAGGTAAGATCAAGTTTGCCTGTGCAAAGGACACAGAGAAAGGACAGCAGAGCCAGACCCCAAAGGGTGTTGGAGGACCTGGGGAGGAGTCTGGAGTGTATTCTAATGAGAAACCACTGGAATGCTCTAAGCAGGGTAACACCAGAGTTCACTTACCATTAAAACAAAAATATCTCTGGGCCTATCATAGGCACCTCCCTCAAGCCACCTTGACCTAAACCTGAAAACCTCTCTCCACCCACAAGTGGCCCAGTCCTGCTCATTCAGTCTCATGACTTCCCCTGGAGCTTTCCTCACTTTTCCTACCCACCCCCCTCCATCACCCCAGCTTTGCCCTAGCTCTCCTCCCTGGTCTTCCTACCTCCAACCCCTGCCCTTCTCCCACCCCACCCTCCATGGCAGCCAGACAGATCTGCTTCTAATACAAAAGACAGAACAGACACATCACCCAACACTGAAGCCCTCACCGATCCACACTACCCTCAAGATAAAACTCAAACTCTGCTCCAGCCCAGGGACCCTAGAACAAGCCTGGGTCTGTTGTATCTGTCCCCTCTTGGCATTTGGTGGCTCTCTCTGTTCAGTGCTCTACCTCACCTCCACCCACTAGCCACTGGGCTGTCATCTTGGCTCTGCACTTACTGGCTGTGTGACTCTAGATTAAATGACTTAACCTTTCTGTGCCTTTTCCCTTATGTGTAAAATATAGATGATAACACAGTTTCAAGAATACAGTAAGTTAGAATTCATTTAATCTGCCTAACCCTGAGGGGCAGGCCTCATTATTATCCCATCCCAAGCACAGAAGCAGAGCCCCACAGAGAAGTGACTTGCCCACAGTCTCACAGCTAGGCGTACTATGGCCTGGCCTCTGCACTTCCCCACCAGTATTTTCTGCACATTATCTCACACCCTTTGAGAGCTGAGCACTGCTGGGGCCAAAGGACACCCACACACGGGTGACTGCATGGGCAGCATGTGGGTAGAGGGCAATGCCACTGTGAGTCTTGCTGAGCAAAACTGAATGGGCCTGGCATTTTGACCAAGATAGTAGGAGCAGAGGCTGCAGAGGCAGTAAGCAGCCTTGGAGAGAGAGAGAGAATGGAATGGAATGGAATGGAATGGAATGGAATGGAATGGAATGGAATGGAATGGGGGAGTGAGAGGGAAAGATGACTTGGCAGGGCCCAGGGGCACAGATGCCATCCTGGGAGAGGCAACAGCAGCTCCCTTCTCAGGACAGGGGGAGCCCCGCCCTATAGCCTCAGTTGGGTCAGCTGTGGAATGTAGAATTCTATTCCCCAGGGTCAGCTCCTGGTCTCTTAACAGGGGCGATTTCCTCCCTCCCCCAGGGCTCTGGCTATAGGGCCCCAAGGCCTCCCAGTATAGGGGTGGGGGTAAAGGGGCTTTGACCCAGCCCCCTTTGCAGGAGCTTAAGGCGAGGCACCAGGCCCATGTACTGGAAAGGCAAGGGAATGGGAGAAGGGACCCTGCCCTGCCCTTCCTGGAAGGCTCTCTCCTACAATCCAGGGATGGGATTCAGCATGCACCCCAGCCCCCAGGGTATCAAAGGGGGCTGGGGGCTGGGCGTTGGGCAGGAGAGAGGGCGACAGCACCACACAGTGCCCCCGGGGCCTTTAAGGAAACAACCCCCTTCTCCCCTGGGCCTTGGGAAGACACAGGGAGACTACCCCTCCCATCCCATTCCCTCCACGCGGTGGCTGAGACCCGCCCCCACTCTCCCCCACCCTGCCCCACCCCCATCCCGCAAT
The DNA here is from genome assembly GCA_004026885.1 of Lyroderma lyra. Lineage (NCBI taxonomy): Eukaryota > Metazoa > Chordata > Mammalia > Chiroptera > Megadermatidae > Lyroderma > Lyroderma lyra. Next base: position 8,920 of record PVJL010012604.1, on the reverse strand, counting down.
CTGGGCATCCCAGCAGTTCCCTCAGATGGTCCTGAGGATGGGCTTGGAGATAGCGGTGAGAGGAAGGAACAGGGAGAACATCCCAAACGCATGTGGTAGGGAGTGGTCTACCTCCAGTCGGGGACTGAACCTCCTTCTCCCGTCACCCACAGCACAGGGCCCGGAACCCACCCGGCGCTCACCCAGAAGACAATGTTGAAGCCAAACAGGAAGTATTTCCCGCAGCAGCCGACCTCAGGTTCCTGGAAGTGCTGGTGCTTGCCAGGCATGGTGAGCAGCTGCCCACAGGGCCCGGGAACCGGAGCCGGAGGCCAGGTCCAGCCCTCCGGGGGCCGCCCTGGGCTAGAGCCGCCCGGGGCCTAGCCGGGCGGCTGCGGCTTCATGGCCTCAGCCACACTGAGGACCCGTCGGGCCCCGCCCTCCCCGCTGGGACCGCCCCCAGCGCTGGGACAGCCTGGCTCCGAGACCTCGGTGTACCTTCAGAGCCCCCGCAGCGCCTAGGCCTGGCTCCGCCCCGCCATCGAGACACGGTCCCCCTTGGTACCCCGCCTCTGGGCCTCGGCCTGGCCCCGCCCCCAGGCAGGCTCCGCCCCCGGCTCCACCGCCAGGGAGCCCAGGCAGCCGCCGAGAAAGCCCGGGCGTCTCCTTCAGGCCCACCTAAGTTCACTAAGGGCGGCGCAAACCGCGGGCAGGAAGGACCCCAGTTACTCTCACCTCCGCAAGGCTCAAGACAAGCGCCATCACTATCCCCGGTCTTGCTGTGGCAGCCTATCTCTCGATGTAACTACTACCCTAGTGAGCAGATGGGGCTTCACTTCGCGCTCTTAACACATGTGCAGGACATTTTGTGACCGGAGTCGAATCAGACGTGCATTTCACTCACCGGAAATTCAGTCCTACCCATGCAGGCTCAAACTCCGCCAGACGACGCCCGGCTCTTGTGAGTGCTGCGCTGGCTGCTCCCTGCCCCTTCAGTTTTGCAAGGAGCATACACCCCACCTCATGGCTCAACTTTGGCACTTGGAGCCCCCCAGACTCACCCCTCTCCCCCATCCCATCTGGATCCTGTTCCTGCTTCTTGGTACCTGGGAGTCTCACATGAGCCCCTTCAAGGTAAGACTACAGCTGTGCCAGGTTTGGGAAGGTCTGAATCTCAATGAGAGAACCCTCCTTAAAAATCATTCCCATGTTGTTCAAAAGTGAGTATTTAGAACAGGAAGGAGTCTCATCATCATCTTCAAGTTAAACCACTTCTATTGGAACAAAGGTGAGGTTTGACCACTCCCCCCCTGGCCGGGGCCCAGCTGAGGAAGTGGAGAGAAGCCAGGCAGCTCTGTCCCACTCAGCTCCGCCTGTATCCTTCTGGGAGATGATGGAGTTCTACCTCTAAGCCTCCAGCCTTTGGGGTAGGGGCACAGCCCTCCTCCAGGGAAGGTATGAGATTCAAGACTACAAGTCTGATGAGGCAATCCACAGAGGTTTTTCAGCAGAGCAGTCTCCAAGAGGAGAGGCCCCACTTCTGTCCCTGAACTCCAGCTCTCAAAAGCCGTCAGGGACCTTGAGCCTCCCTCCCCAAAAATGGAAGAGTCTGGCCTTCAGGCCACCTAGCCAGCCCTCTCCCCAGGGAGGCACAGAGTAAGTACTGGAGCATATGGTTTTCTCCTGTCATCTTCCCACCTTTCCCCCAGGGTGAAACAAGGAAACCCAAGGATTTCCTCCACCTTTCCGATGCCCTGGGTCCTCAGCCAACCCCCTCCCCCACCAGCACCCACAGCCTATAGCCTGGACCCCAACTCAAGGAGTGTTTGTGTTCACTCTAGAACAGTCCTGCCCAGGATGGACACACACACAGAGCAGGGAGAGGTTCAGGGGTGGCTATATGGGGAGTTGTGCCAAGGCCCTCTCACACCACAAACTTATTCTTGGCTAGGGTGTTGCTCTTGGTGGCCGTGTCTGCATGGGCCTGGTACCCAATGATGGTTCTTGTGGAGAGTCCCAAGCGTTCTTTGTAGACACGCCTGGGGGTGAGTCGGGGAGAAAATGAGAAAGGTAGTCAGCATGGGTCATGGAGATAACCTAGGACCCTGGGCCCTCTGTCCAGAGCTTCCCCCCTGGTTTCAGCCACAGTTGCTCCTGTTTTGTGTGTCTTGCCCATATAGAAACCCAAAATAGGACTAATGCAAAAGAAACAAATCCTGCTAGAAATAGTTTGAAATCTAGATTCCAAACCCTTCGTACAGGTGGGTAAGGCAGAAAGGGGAGTTGGCAGGGCGAGTCCCAAAGGTCTCCCTTGCAGGCCAAGCCACCCACAACTTCACCTTCTCCTCTAGAAGAGACCCAGCCCCCACCCTATTCCAGAGACATCCTCACCCAACGTGGAGCACACCCGTCTGGTTCTCTGCCTCCCGAGTCCACACAGCAATCTTGTCCCCCTTGGTGCGAATATTGATGACAGCGCCACATACCTCTCGACTGTACTCCTCAAAGCTTTCCCCAATGAGGCACAGCAGCTGGGGCCAAAAAGGGATGATGAGACCTCCAGGTGTGGCACAGGGCCTGCACCTGCCACCCTTGAGACCACTACCACCACAGGTCTCATACCAACCCTGCCCTTTCCTTTGGGGACCCTCCCTTCCCAGACCCCCACTCACTGTCTCCAGCCACAGGCGGTCCAGCTCGATGTGGCGCTGCTGTTTGGCGAGGCTGACCAGCCAGCGGCCACCCCGCTTATTCCTGGGGTCTTCCCACATGGGCTGGATGCCATCCTCGGAGGCAGATGGCAAATCAACTGCCTTTCTTTGTTCAAAGCGAAGTGGAGGCCCAGCCTGGCCTCCGCTAGGCCTGCCCCTCAGCCCCTCAATATGCCTCTACAGGCCACATTCTGTCTTGCCTTCATCGCCTCTGTACAGGCAAGGGCCACCCCCCAGCTGTTCAGCCCCCAGAGCCACCTCTGAGCTCCCCCAGGCCCCTGAGCCTCAAAGTTTGTCACCTTCTATAGCCTTGCATGCATGTGTTTGTCTCCTTCACTGAACAGAGTTCCTTGAGACAAGAGTCCAAATGAGGGTGATTAACAAAGGCTCTGGGGCAACCCCGATATGAGCCAGCCCCGACATCCCAGGCTCTGCTGCACACAGGGTCACGTGGGAAACCTTTAAACACTGATGTCAGGCCCTATCCCACACACCTGCTGGGTCAGCACCTCCAGGGGTGGGCCTGGCCCTTAACGAGCTGTGTCCTCAGGCAGTTCTGCTGCCTGTCTCTAGTTAGGGAGCCGAGCCAGGCCAGAAACTGGGGCTCCTCCCTTGTTCCCCCTCTTCCCCACGCACCCCGCTTCAAGGTGCAGCTCAGGTCTGATGCTTGTCTAAGCTTCTGTATAGCATTTCTTCAATTGGAATGCTGAGGGAGGCTGTCCTCAGCACCCCATCCCCGAGCTCCCTGTAAAGGAGCAATGTGGCAGACGCTGGGGAACCCCTGTGCCAGGGGTGGGGGCTGGGGAAGCAGAGCTTACCTTGAACAGGGCATAGTCACAGCCGGAAGAGAGCTTACTGGCCAGCTGGATGTGACTGTACACCCTGGAAAGAGCCCCACAGCTCAGGCTGAAAGTCCAGGCATTTAGGGCCTGGTTCCAACTGGCCTCAGCCCCCTTAATTCTCATCAGTCTCCACTGCTTCCCTCCTGCCTTCCAGCCTCCAAGCCTTTGCTCACAACTGGCATCCCCGCCTGGAATTCCATCTCTACTTACCCGAACCCTCAAATCCCACCTCTCTCGAGCCCACCATGACCATCCAAGCCCCCGGGAGAGGCTTTTAGACACCTCACCTCCAGTGCGTGGGTTGTTTCTGGAGCCCGGGGCCCTCTCACCTGCCCCTAGGGTTTACACAGCACCTTTCAGTTCCCCTCACTTGATCTCCCATAGACACTGTGAGGCAGCCTCACCCTCGCTTTGTGGTTGAGACAAGCTCAGAGAGGGGGAGAAACTTGCCAAGGGTCACAAAGCGTGGAGTGGCAGACCCAGGGTCAACTCCTTGCTTCTACTTCCCAGGCTCCGTCCCTAAGCCCCAAGAAGGCTTCAAGGGGCCTGTGCCCCAGCCTCATTGCCCCCCACAGAACCCACCAAAGCCCCAGCCCTCACTAATGCTGCCAGTCCCCAGGGAGGGCTGGGAAAGCAGTGCAGGAAGCATCCCCCGGGAAGGGTGGGGTCTGGGAAGGATCCTGAACTCAGGGCCCTCTGGCTCCAGCCTCCTTCATAAGGAGCAAACACTCACGCCCAGAAGTCCTCCACAGTGTCAAACTTGGTGACCAGATGCAGGTTGTCCTGCCAGGCCCGGCTACGGTCATTCTTGAAAAACCACAGAGCCCACCTGGGGGAAGGGATGGCCAAGAGGAAGCAGAGAGCCCCCATGCCCACCCCCAGCAGCACCCAACTGGCAGGGAAGTCTCACCCCTTCCAGGAGAAGCTGGAAGATGGGATTTGGGGTACAGGCCCCTCAAGATGCCTGGGGAGGATCAGTGGAGGCATTTAACCCAGAATCGCAGCTGGGTTTAGATTAGAAGAGCCAACAGGGCCCAAGTCTTAGGCCAATGCTGGCCTTCCCCATGAGGAGGTGGGGACACCAGAGGAAGGGGTCATCCAAGGCTGCAGAGCAGGGGCTGCCCTACCTGCTTTGCAGACGGTGCAACTCCAGTTTGACCTCCACAGGGCCCTCATCCTGGGCTGTCCTCCTGGGGAACTGGCGAGCCCTGGGAGAGTGCAGAGCCTCCTCCCGCATCGAGGCCCCCGCTGCTGCTGCTGCTGCTGCCTCCGCTGCTGCCTCCTCTTCCCCTTTCTCTTTCTCCTCCTCCTCCTCCCACTTTTGGATTTCACCCTCAGCCTCCCGGGCCTGACCAAAGAAAGGCGTCAGAGTGGGCTGTGAGCCCAGCCCCCCAGCCCTGTCCCTTGCTGCTGGAAGAGCAGGCAGGTGGACTTACAGAGCTGGCGGTGGCCATGCTGTGGCAACGCGGGCGCCACAGGAGACAAGGCATCCGGAGAGGGTGCCTCCAGCTGCTGCTTTTTAACCCACCAGCGCCCCACCCCTGCCAGCCCAAGGCAGGGCGAGGGAGGGGCCCGCATGGAGGTTCTCAGAGTGGGGCAGGGTACACTTCTACTTCTAAAAGCAAGCCTTTAATAAGCACCTTCTGCATGCAGGCTTAGGGCTGGGGACTCAGCTGTGACCAGGCAGGCCCAGCCCACCCACAGGGTGCTGGCCACGTTGGGGCTGAGAGAGAACGGTAAGGGTCAGTCTTAGCGATCTGCCCTTTGTGAAACTGCATCTCCCCAAGGGTGAACCCTGAATTTAAAGCAACTGCCGCAGAGATAGCAGCAGCAGTGACTCCAGCATAGCCGAGCGAGGCCAGGTCAGAGACCTTAGACATTTGCTGTGGTGTCTCCTTGTTTGTCTCTGCTGCCAGGCACCCCCTCGATTCGGCTGCCAGTGAGATCTGACCCAGGCATTACCTGGTCTCCTGACGCATCTAAGTTTAAGTGTAATCATTCAAAATTGGGAATTATATATTAAAAAATCTGCGTTTTTGGTTTCTCTTGAAAATTTAGGAAGGTCTGGCAACACTGGGGCCTCCACCCCAAAGGCCCACAATCCGTGGGAGCTGAGGCTGCCCTTTGGAAGAGCAAATGAGGTTCCACACAGCCCCACTGGCGCACCACACTCCTGGCCTATCCGAGCTTCCCCCCTGGTCTGTCGGGGAGCCTGCCATCAGGTGATCTCACAAAGACCACATTTGTCATCACAGATGCAGATCTCTAAAGGAAAGGAATACGCAGGTGCAGAAAATCAAGTCCGTGACCTGAACCAGAGGCTTTTAGTTCTCAAGTGCCTGGGTCAGAATCACCTGCAAGGCTTGTTAAACACACCAGGGAGCCCTGGCCCAGAATTTCCGATTCCTTAGTGCTGGGCTCAGGCCTGAGAACTATCATTTCCAGCAAGTTCCCTGATAATGCTGATCAGGGATCCCATCTCAAGAACCAGAATGGGTGGGGTTCCTGGCAGGAGAGGTGACATTTGAGCCGAGACCTAAAGCATGAGTGAGAGTTTACCAGGTGGATGGAAGGCATCTCGGTGTGGAGAAGCATGAGGCTCTGGGGCACAGGGGATGTGGGTACCAGAGGAAGAGAGCAAAGACCAGTGTGGGGAAGCCCACGGGAGGAAAGGATGGTAAGTCTCGATCCTAGGAACGTGGGCAGCCACTGAGTGCTTCAGGTGGATACAGGTGGGCTGGGCAGGTAAGCGAGGGGCTTTCCAAAGAGTTATCTGAGCTGCTTTGTAGGAAGCAGACCCAGCGGCAGCAAAAGTGCGTAGGGGGAGGTCTATCAGGATGCTAACGTAGTTGTCTGGGGGGCACGGAAAATGGAGAGAACATGCTGGATTTCAGAGATACGTAGAAGGAAGACTCAGTGGTGTTGGTGATGGACAGGCTCTGGAGAAGGGGGGCACGGTGTCCCAGCTACCAGTTGCTGTGTAACAATCCACCCAGACTTAGTGGTTTAAAACAACATTCATTCATTCATGTATGTATTTATGTATGTATTTATTGCTCACAGGTCTGGAATCTGGGAAACACTCAGTAGGGGCAGTTCATCTCTATTCCAAAGCACGATGGGTTGGAGTGACTCACCGGCCGGGCTGGAGTCATCTGCTCACTCCCAGTGGGGGCAGTTGGTGCTGGCTGTCCGTGGAACCTCAGCTGGGGGTGTCAGCTGGGACGACTCTACATGGCCTGTCCATGCGGCTGCTTCCCTTCCTCTCAGTGGCTGGGTTCCCAGAGTGAGCATCCCAAGAGACAGGAAGCAGAAGCTGCCCATTTCTCAAGGTCTGGGCCCCAAACCTGGCACAGTATCATGTCCACTGTATTCTAGTCCCACATCCAAGGATGGGGATATTATACTACCTCCCACTGGGAGGAGTGTCAAAGAATTTAGGACAGAGTAAGCACTGGAAGGTGGCCAGGCTTGGGGAGAGATCGTGAATCTAGATTTGATGGAGAAAAAGGGAGAAAGGGCCCTCTCCAAGTGCCTGGCGTGGTCTTAGCTGCCTTAGAGTCCTGGCCCCAAGCCCAGCAGGGAATGACCCTGCCACCACAGCACCCCTTCCTGCCATCTCCCACATCTTCTAGCCTGGGTGACTAAGGAGAGACCCTGGACCCTACCCAAAGCCCTCATAAGTCTGCCTCTGACAACTTCTTCACAGTGGGGTTGAACAAGCAGGAGCTCTTAAATCCCAATCCTGGCCTCCTGTTCCTAAAATATCTTGAATCTGCCCACTCCTGTCCCTCCCCATGGCCCCAGTGCCAGACAAGCCCTGCCATCTCTGGCCGGGCCCACTGCCTGGGTCTCTCCTAACATTGCTTCCGCTCCTGCCTCCCCATAGAACAGGGGTGACCAATCTTTTGGCTTCCCCGGACCACAGTGGAATAAGAATTGCCTTGAGCCACACATAAAATACACTCACACTAACGACAGCTGGTGAGCTAAAAATAAATAAATAAATAAGGTCACTAAAAAATCTCGTGATGTTTTAAGAATTTGTGTTGGGCCACATTCAAAGCCATCCTGGGCCGCAGGTTGGACATGCCTGCTCTAGAACATTCTCCACATGCCTCAGAGGGATCATTTAAAATAATAATCTGATCACTTATCTCCTCTGTTTGAAACCCTCCAGGACACCCAGGATGTGATTCAAAGTTCAGGTTCTGGGCTTGCAAATTCCTCGCGGTCCAGCCTCATAGGGTGCCCCAAGCACACTGATCTGTCAACAGGCCAGATTCACTTCTGCCTTGTGGCCTTTGCACTTGCTGTTTCTTTACAACTCTACATGAGTGACGTCTTGGCATGTGAGAGCTTGGCTCAAATGTCACCTTCTCAAAGAGGCTATCCCTGACCAACATATCTAGAGGAAATCACTCTCCCCGATGTACTCGTTACCTCTTTATTTTCTTCTTTAGCACTTAGCACCATTCATTCATTCATTCATTCATTCAGTTAGTCATTCAACAAACACTGACTAATAGTTACTTTGCACCAGACACTGTTTTAGTCACTGGGGGATACAGATGTGAACAAAATTGATGGTTTCCCCCTCTTTGCTTCAGGAGACTCCAGGATTAACTAAACCTTTGATCTCTTCTCTTAAATGCCACATATACAGTATACCCCGGCCCCGGCCCTGAAATCCAGACTGTCCACTCACAGCTCCACCTGGGATCTAATGTGCCTCTATTTGAGGATTATTGCATCCAAAGCTAAACTCCTGATCTTCTCCAGTCCCCAAAGCTACTCCTCCCTGTCTTCTCTATGCTTCCAATTGCTCAGCCGAAAATTCTGCAACTGTCTTGGACTCTTGTCTCTCTCTAACCCATCAGCACATTCTGTCTTCAGCTCTACCTTCATAATAGATCCAGGATCTGGCCAATTCTCCTCATCTCCATTGCCAGCACCATAGACCAGGCGACTGTCATCTTGCCTCTATCATGGCAATGGCATCTGACCTGGTCCCACAGCTTCCACACTTGCCCAAGCACAATCTACTCCCTACACAGAGGCCATTGAAAATGAAAGAATACATCACTCCTCTGCTCCTTACGGGGTCTGCAGGGCCCCATCAGCTCTCTGTCCTTGTCTCTTACTCACTCTGCTCCAGACATACTGGCCTCCTTGCAGGTCTCCAAACGTGCCAGCCCACTCCTCCTTAGCAATGCACATGGGCTGTTCCCTCCATTCCTAACTCAAGTGAGGCCTTCCTTGCCCACTGTATTGAACTATTCAGGCACTCAGCCCCACTCCAGCACCATAGGGTTTACTTATTTATTTTACTTAATCACCTGCCTTCTTCTATGAGGACATAAGGTCCCCAAGGCCTTTTTCATTCAC
>PVJL010012603.1:0-36401 GCA_004026885.1 Lyroderma lyra | reverse complement strand
TTCTAGATTGTTAAATTTTGTGGCATAAAGTCCTTCATAATATTTTCTTATAATCCTTTGTATTTCTGTGGTATCAGTGGTAATTTCTCCCCTTTCATTTCTAATTTTGGATATTTGTGTCCTTTCCTTTCGTCCTTTGATTAGTCTCGCCAGGGTTTGTCAATTTTGTTGACTTTCTCAAAGAACCAGCTCTTCGTAAAATTAATTTTTTCTATTGTCTTTCTGTTCTCTAATTGGTTTAGCTCTGCTTTAATTTTTATTATTTCTTTCCTTCTGCTGACTTTGGGTTTTGTCTGCTCTTCTTTTTCTAGTTGTTTAAGATGGGATGCTAAGATGTTTGCTTGTGATTTTTGTTGTTTCTTAAGATAGGCCTGTAATGATATAAATTTCCCTCTTATTACCGCTTTCGCTGTGTCCCAATAATTCTGATACATTGTATTTTCATTGTCATTAGTTTCTATATATTTCTTAATCTCATCTTTTATTTGTTCTTTTATCCAGTCCTTTTTTAATAAGCTGTTATTTAATCTCCATGTATATGTGGTTTTTTCTGCTTTCCTTTTACAGTTGATCTCCAGTTTCAAAGCTTTGTGGTCTGAGAATACACTTGGTATGATTTCAATCTTCTTGAATTTGCTGGGGCTACTTTTGTGTCCCAGCATGTGGTCTATTCTTGAGAATGATTCCATGAGCACTAGAAAGGAAGGTATAGTCTCTTTTTGCTGGATGAAGTGTCCTGTAATGTCAATTATGTCCAATTGCTGTAATGTGTCATTTAGAGCTGTTATTTCCTTATTTGTTTTCTGTTTGGATGATCTGTCCAAGGCTGTTAGCAAGGTGTTTAAATCTCCCACTATGATTATGTTTTCATCAGTTTCTCCTTTCAAGTCTGTTAGTAGTTTCTTTGTATATTTTGGTGCATCCTGGTTGGGAGCATATATGTTGATTAGTGTCAAGTCTTCTTGTTGTTGCATTGTGCCTTTTATCATTATGTAATGACCATCTTTGTCTTTTATTATCTTTTTGAACTTGAAGTTTATTTCATCAGATATCAGTATGTCCCCTTCTGCTTTACTCTGGTTACCATTTGCTCGAAGTATCGTATCCCATCCTTTCACTCTGAGTCTTTGTTTGTCCTTACAGCTGAGGTGTGTTTCTTGGAGACAGCATATGGATGCGTTCTGTTTTTTAATCCAGTCTGCTACTCTGTTTCTTTTTATTGGTGAGTTTGGTCCATTAACCTTTAGGTTGATGATTGATATGTGAGGATTTCCTGTGGTCATTACTTATTTCTTTCTTTGTTTTTGTTTGTTTGTTTGTTTGTTTATTTTTGTTTCTTTCTTGTTGCCCCAACTTTGTTCCATTTTTCCTGATGTTTTCTTTGAAGCTGAAGAGCCTCTTTCAGTATTTCTTGGAGTGTTGGCCTCGTGCTGGCAAATTCCCTCAGCTTCTGTTTGTCTGAGAAGGTCTTTATTGCACCTTCATATCTGAAAGATAATTTTGCTGGATAATTTATTCTTGGCTGGAAGTTTCTCCCTTTCAAATTTTTGAATATTGGATTCCACTCTTTCCTGGCTTGTAGAGTTTCTGCTGAGAAATCTGATGCCAGCCTGATGGGTTTTCCTCTAAAGGTTATAGTTCTTTTTTCTCTGGCTGTCTTTAGAATTGTCTCTTTGTCTTTAGTTTTGGACATCTTTAGTACCATGTGTCTTGGAGAAGATCTGTTGGGGTCCAGGTATCTGGGGGACCTGTTTTCTTCTTGAACTTGGGGTTCCAGATCTTTCCATAGGTTTGGAAAGTTCTCTCATCTACGATTTGTTTGAGTATGATCTCTGTAGTTTGCTCTGCCCCCTCTTCTATTCCTATTATCCTGATGTTGTTTTGTCTCATGGAGTCGGATAGTTCTTGCAGAGTTCTTTCAATCCTTTTGGTTCTGTATTCCCTCTCTTCCTCTTTCTGAACTGTTTCCATGTTCTGATCTTCAATATCACTAATTCTTTCTTCCATCTGGTTGGTCCTGTTTCCTATGGCAGTTATTTCATTTTTCACTTCTTTTATGGTATTATTTATTTCTCATATTTCCGTGTCAATCTTTCTTATGTTTTGATTTTCTTTGTTAAATTGTTCTTTTTGTTCACAGAGTTCCTTTTTTATGTCGTTTATATCTTTTTTTATATTATTTATCTCAGCTATGGTGTTCTGCCAATAGGTTTTCATTTCTCTCACAGCCTTTAGAATGGCTGCTTTAAATTCTCTGTCACTTAAATTCAACCCTTCCAGTTGTAACAAGCTGTCTTCTGGGTAAATTTCATGTTCTTTCTGAGGAGTTTTAGTTTTTAAGGAATTCATCCTGTCCACTGGGTTCTTCCTTTTTGACATGAGGGCTTTGTATTCAGTGCCCAGATTATTAGTTTTGTGGTGTCTTGCTGTAGGCAGACACTAGGTGGCACTGGGGTCAAGTTTTGGGGGAGAGGAGGCTGTTTGTTTCTTATTTCTGATCTCCTACTGCGTTTGGAAGCTATGCGCATATATCCTGGGGAGAGGCCAACAAAAGGCGCTCCAAAGGTGCTCTGCCTTCTGCCCTTTGCTAGAGAATTTGTTCCTAGGCTTGTTTCTGCTGGCTTTGGTGAATGCTATCAAATCAGTCTTTCTTCCTAGCCCTGATTCAGCACCTGGCTGTCTACAGGCTCTCACTGCTTTCAGAACCCTGGGGTGCACAAGGAAGTGCATGCTCCGTAAGTCTAAAGCTGTGGGCCTGGCCTGAGACAGCAGGGTCACCTTTGCAGTGGGCTGGGAACAGGAACTGCAGCCCTGTGTAGATCTCCAGGAGGCTTAGAGCTGGGGTGTCATCTTTGCAGTTCAGAGTTCTCTCTCAGCCCTTCTACCACTCAAAAGTTTCAGAGGCTGGCTCCCAAACTCTGTCCCCAGCATGCAGCTTTAAATCCCAGCTTCCCAGTCTTTCCCCTCCCCCAAACTGTGCCGCTCTGAATGGTCAACAGGGATCGTGTCCTGTTGTAGTCTGTCTTTGCTCCTTTCCCTCTCCCTGACTCACCCCCCTTCTCGCCAACCTTCAGGTGTTTACTTGTGATTTGTGGATTTCTCAACAGCCGTTTTGTCACTCAGGGTCCCCTTTCTTGACTCCTGGACGGCCATCCAATTGTGTTTTCTGGGAGAGGCTTTAGGGACCTCCTCTCCAGTTGCCATCCTGCCTTCTTCTCTGATTTTCTTGATTCTTAAGATAGCTATGTAAAGACATAAATTTCCCTCTTATTGTTGTTTTTGCTGCATCCCAATAATTTTGATATATAGTATTTTCATTGTGATTAGTTTCTATGTATTTTTAAATCACTTCTTTTATTTCTTCTTTGATCAAGTCATTTTTTAATGAGATGTTGTTTAATCTCCATATACATGTGATATTTTTCTGCTTTCTTTTTGCAGTTTATCTATGAGAATACACTTGGTGTGAATTTAATCTTCGTGAATTTGCTGAGGCTAGTTTTGTGTCCCAGTATATGTTCTAAGAATTTTCCATGTGCACTAGAAAAGCATTTATAGTCTTATGTTGTGAGATGAAGTGTCTTATAAATATCAATTATTTTCAATTGTTGTATCATTTAAAGCTGATATTTTCTTATTTATTTTCTGTTTGGGTGATCCATTCATGGCTGTTAAGAAAGTGTTTGGTCCCCTACTATAATTGTATTTTTGTCAGTTTTTCCTTTTGGATCTATTCGTTGTTGCTTTGTAAATATTGGTGCTACCTGATTGGGAGCATACATATTAATGAGTGCCATGTCTTCTTGTTTTTGTACTGTCTCTTTTATCATTATGAAATGTCCATATTTGTCTCATTACCTTTTTAATCCTGAATTCTGTTTTGTTAGATATTAGTATGTCAACTCCTACTTTTCTCTGTATTCTATTTGCTTCAGGTATTGCTTTCTACCCTGTCACTTTGAGTCTTTGTTTGTACATGTGGGTGAGGTGTGTCTCTTGGAGACAGCATATGGGTAGGCTTTGTTTTTTATTCCAGTTTGCTACACTGTGCCTTTTTTTTTTTTTTTTGGAGAGTTCAGTCCATTTACATTTAGAATGATGACCGATATATGAGGATTTCCCATGGCCATTACTTCCTCCCTTTTTATATTTTATTTTTGTTGTTGCCCCAACTCTTCCCCATTTATTATGATATTTTGTTTCAAGTTGAAGAATGTCCTTCAATATTCATGAAATGCCTGCCTCATGCTTGAGAATTCTCTCAGCTTCTGTATGTCTGAAAAGGTCTTTATTTCTTCTTCAATTATTCTTGACTGTTGCTTTCTCTCTTTTTATATTTTGAATATTTGTTTCTACTTCCTCTGAACTTTTAGAGTTATTACTGAGAAGTCTAATAATAGCCTGATGAGCTTTCCTTTAAAGGTTATACTTTTGTTTTGCTATTTTTCCCTGTCTGCCTTGAGAATTCTGTCTTTGATTTTTAACATCTTCAGTATAATATGCCTTGGAAATGATTTGCTGGGCTCCAGGTAGCTAAAGGTCATATATTCTTATTGAAATCGGGATTCCAGATCTTTCCATAGATTTGAAAAGTTCTCATCTACTATTTGTTTAAATAAGCTCTCTGTAGAATTCTGCTCTGCACCTTTTGCTATTCCTATTATTATAATGTTCTTTCTAATGAAGTCAGATATTTCTTGTACAGTTCTTTCAGTTCTTTTAACACTGAAGTCCCTATCTTCTTCTATGTTGTTTCCATGTTTTAATCTTTGATATCACTAATTTTTTCTTTCATCTGGTTTGTTCTGATTCCTATGACAGTTAGTTCATTTCTCATTTTTTATTGCATTGTTTACCTCTTGAATTTCTATTTGATTATTTTTTATATTTTCAATATCTTTGTTAAAATGTTCTTTTTGTTTATATTTTTTTCTGAGATCACTTATCTGTATCTGCATACTCTGTCAACACTTTTCAGCTCTCTAAAACTTTCTTTTCTGGAGATATTTTCATTTTCTTTCTGAATGGTTTGAAATCTAAGGTACTCATTGTATTTGATATATATATGTGCGTGTGTGTGTACATATATAATGTTTTTTTTTTTTTTTTTTTTTTTTGGTCATGAGGGCTATTTTCATTGAAGACATAGAGAGGTTTTTCTTTCTTTCTTTTCCCAGTTGGTATTGCTGTAGCATCTTCCAATATTTTTTTCTTGGTTATTCAAACTCTTATGTCTGGGAGCTCTCCTACAAGGTGGGCTTTTCTTCTTTTGATCCAGTCGCCTTGGTCTTGATGTGCCTCCTCTTCTGAAAAATGTGGTGGGTGATGGTGTGCTATCCCTCTGATATCAATGTACAAAAAAGCTGACGTGCCTGTGTTTTGGAATTTCCCTGAGCTCTATGGCTGGTTTCCATGGGTGCAGTATTTGTTGGACAGGGCACAGATTTGTTTGCCTTTTTTTTTTTCCTAGCTGACTGTAGAGCGGACACAAGCTGAAGTTGTCGTGGTGAGGGCAGCTTTGGGAGAAACTTAAGGGAAGCAGCCAGGCTCAGTGTCTGGTTTCTGCCTGGGTTTTGAGGCAGTGTGGTCTGTGGCTGCTGTGTTTCCTGTAGTAGCTTCCTCAGCTGCTGACTGTGTTGCAATACTAGTTTGTTCATCACAGATGCCCTGGTGGGCCAGGTAGGAGCTAGGCTGGGAGCAGACTGTGATCAGGTCAGTCACTTCTGAGTATGTGCCACCAATTCAGTCTTTCTTCTTTCTCCTAAGCCCAGGTTTTACCCAGGGATAACAAGAATTAATTGATAAGTAGATAATTCATTAATGTTTAATTGTATCTGTAACCAGAGATACCTCATGCTGAAACTGGCTCATAGTTGGTTTTGCATATCTCTTTCCAACTTTTTGTTCAGTGATATCACTGTGGAACCTTGAATGTTTATTCCAAGGATATTGGCAAACACTACAAATTAGGACATTTTTCCCCTAAGAGCCAATTGTTAAATATTTATAGCATAACAATGACTGTAATTTTATAAAGATAAATAAACAAAAATGCTAAAATGATAGTGAAAAATAACAATTATTTAACACACATATATCAAAAATTTTAAAAATTATACAATGTCCCTGTATTTGTAGAAAACACTTGTGAATAAAAAATTTAATTGAAAAATGCATTTGTTATGTCTAAGTTATTTTCTGAGTTAGTATCCTTAGATTAGCAGATGTCTCTAATATTCTCCTTATTTAAAGACATCCAGTTTCTACTTCCTAACAAATAAAATTAACATGTTGAAACTTAGATGAAACTGCACATTTTTAACTCCATAGAATTGCAGACTAGACCTATACCAAAAGCCTTCCATTACTAGACAGAACTTATTTTCAGAGTTCAGCTAATATTATCTGCAGTGTCTTACAATTGTACTACAACATGTTGTCATAATTACAGAGATGCATTATTTAATTTTTTTAAAGTTAACTATATCCAAACACTTTAAAGTTACTTTCTCTAGAAATACACTTCATTAAGTTAAAACAAATAAATATGTATTTTCAAAATTGTTTACAATTTCTTGCTCCTGATAAAATTTGTTTCTTATTAATTAAATATTATCTGGTCAATGAAAAACTGGACCAGACAGGTTAAGCAGGCAAAAAGGAATTTATTTAAGAATCTCATAATAAGGGAAAGGGAATGAACTTAATTCTCCACAAACAAAATACTGATGGGTGTGTTTTAAAGAACTGTGTGGGCTAGCAGAAAAGTACTGGATAATGTTTATAGGGAGGAGAGGTTAATTGATGAAATTAGGCCATCTGTGTTTGCCAGTTATCAAAGTTAGGCTGCTACCATTGCTTACAGAAAAATATGGGCACTGTTAAGCCATAATAAAAAAAGGGGGAAAAGAGAGAGGTAATTTATTTTGCTTGTTTTGCTTTACTGCCAATTTATCTTTGCTTCCCCATTGTCCAAGGCTACAGGTGTATATGACATGCCAAAGGGCCCTTGCATGATGGAAGGTTGCAGATGGAATTTAACATTGCAGTGGACCATGGGAACAAGATGTGGGAAATGCAAGAACAATGAATGAAAACTTCCCCCTGCTAAATCCCTGGTCTCAGGCCACCTTTGTTTGTCATAGACCAGTTTTATTTATACTGCTTAATAAATACTCAAGTCTCATTCTACTCGGGGAGGTTCTGATACACTTGCCTGACCTTTCGCTGCTCAAACATGCCATTAAATTTACCGCTTAACTAAGAAGTCTCCTGCGACTTCTTCACTAGCCATAACCTAATAGGCACCACCTTCCTTGGTGATTACATTAAGAAAATTCACTTTTAGTGGGCAGAAGAATTAAAAAGACACTTCTCCCATGAAGAAATACAAATGGCCAGCAGACATATGAAAAAATGCTCAGCCTCATTAGCTCTCAGGGAAATGCAAATCAAAACCACAATGAGATATCACCTCACACCTGTTAGAATGGCTATTATCAACAAGACAAGAAATAACTAGTGCTGCAGAGGATGTGGAGAAAAAGGAACTCTGGTACACTGTTGGTGGGAATGCAAACTTGTACAACCACTGTGGAAGACAGGGTGCAGATTCCTCAGAAAATTGGGAATGGAGTTACCATTTGACCCAGCAATTCCACTTCTGGGGATCTACCATAAAAACTTAAAAATCTTTGTCCAGAAACACTTATGTACCCCAATGTTCATTGCAGGGCTGTTGTTCACAGTGGCCAAAACATGGAAACAACCAAAGTGCTCTACGACAGATGACTGGGTAAGGAAGCTGTGTTACACATACACAATGGAATATTACTCAGCTATAAGAAAAAGATGAAATAATGCCATTTGCAACAAAATGGATGGACCTGGAGATCATCATGCTTAGTGAAATAAGCCAGACAGAAAAAACAAAGAACTGTATGCCATCACTTATATGTGGAATATAAAACTGTAAGCAACAAAGAAAAAAGAAATGAACAAACAAACAAATAACCCATAGACACAATCATTAGTTTAATGTTTATTTGGGGATGTGTGGGTTAGGGAGGGGAGAAAGGGGAGGTGGTGGGAGAAGAGGGAGGGTGAGTTAAATATATGGTGATGGAAAGAGAAGTCACATTAGGTGGTGAACTTATACAACAAGTTGACAACACACTGTAGAATTGTATACCTGAAACGTATGTAATTCTTGCTAACAGATGTTACCCCAAAAAGCCTAACAATAAAAATGAATTAAAAAAATAAAAGAAAAAAGAAAAATCACTTTCAGGTCCTTGAGGAAGATATCCCTGTGTTGTAAAACTGACAAGGAATTAGGGGAACATTTACAATTCAGAAACACAGAAAATAATTTGAAATGACAAGTTCTTTTAAGTAAATGCTCTAAAAAAAGAAATACCAGGGCCAAGAGTCAGGAAGAAGCTGTATGAAATTTAGTCAAGCTAAAAGAAAATTTTAAGGTCTTCATGGTCACTTCTAATATTTTAAAATAGTATGATGTGACCAATAAATTTTGTGTCAGCCAATGACCTAATAAAATTGCATTTAATTATTTTTTACATAAACCACTGCTCCATCACTTTTAAGCCATTTAAAACTAAGCAAAAAATAAAATAAAATAAAAATAAGCCAAAGACTTAAATGGCCACTTCACAGAAGAGAAAATCCAATTAAGCAATCAATAAATGAAAAGATGTCAACCAGTTTGTAAAAAATTCAAGTTAAAATCATAATGTAAGTATATTACATACACATCAAATAGGAAGAAATTTGAAATTGTAATTTGATTATAATATGAAGCAAGGTGAACACTCAGTCATGCTCTTGTGAGTATATATAAAATGTTATCATCACCTTGGAAAATATTTGAAGTCATCTAATAAGTTTACATTCTCACATACTATACAATCCATCAATTTTAGCCATAGATTTACACCGTAGGTGTCATTGCCAAGGTTTCCAAGCAGGGCAGATTTCTGTGATGGTATGGGGGACCATAAACACACCAGCAAGCAAGCCACTTTATTTTGCACCTGGGACTATATACATATTCAAACAAAAGTGACATCTTACCACATCTGCCCAGTAACAGTTGTTTGGGTTTTCATGGTTACATGAGGCAGTACATGCGCAGTAAATGTCAGCCCCAGGAATTCCTCAATCCCAGATATGGACTGATTATACCAAGGTCAAGCCTGGGCAGTGGACCTGGCTTTAACCCCTTACAGTGGGCCTGGCTGTAGTTCTTTACAGTGGGCTTGGCTTTAACCCTCTGGGGACTGACAGTAGGTAAATTTTTATACACTTGCACTACAATATTTGTATAAGAATATACATAACAACATTATTTATTATAAAGAAAGCAGAAAACAATTTGTCACAACCAATATCAGAATGGGCAAACAAACCATGCCAGTTCAAACTATGACATATTCTAGTGAGATGGTACAAATCAAAATGATTATGAGTGCTGTACTTGAAGCCAAATTATATAGATTCATATCTGAGCTCCACCACTAATGAATTCGGATTGATATTACTACATTTAATAATAATATAGAGAGTTAATATGGCAATGATATCATCATGCTAAAACAGTGAAAGTAAATGAAAAACAGCTATATAACAAATAGCTGGCTCTAATAAATATGACATAGAGTGAAGAAAAATTTTTAAATACACTAACAAATGTAAATTTGTAGATAAAGATAATTGGAGGAAATATGAGGTTTTCTCTACAATAACAATGTAGAAACTTACATCCAAGATGCTTTCTCGAATGGCAGAGAAAAGAGTGGTCAGTCAGTAATTAGGTATGTGTCAATAAGAATATATGACATGTTTTCCAGCTGGGTTCAAATAAGGATGAGAATAACATTTCTGATTTACTTATTTTTTTGCTTTGTAGATCCAGTTAATATAGTTATGGTTGCCTTCACTGAGAGGTTTCATGTTTATAATTTGTTTTCCCTTGAAAATGGTCTTTACATAAATCCTTCATTCCACTCAGCCTAAAAAGTTTGCCTTCAAATTGCAGCTTACATAACAAGCATGTTCTATGCTCATCATAAAACCAACCATTGTGTAAAGTCACGTTTAAGAAGAAGACAGCTTGTTACATTGAGAAGTTTACATGTGTATTATTACTCCAAATATTACTACTTTAAGCTCAATATATTTGCAAATATATTATAATACACAGTACGGTTGAGTTTGAAAAATAAATTATTTGAGCCTAGAGTTTGGTCGTGAGCCAGGTGAACTGGCTAGCATTCAGAGAGGCTTCACCTGGCATTACTTTTAAATAATTTTAATATAATTTTCTCACTATCATTGGGTACATCTGGGTGGCTCCACTTTAATTTTTTAAAATATTTTTATTTATAGATACCTATGTTTAATAATTTTCTTAAGTATTAAATTTTTTACTTAAATTTTGAAATAAAATTTATGTTTTTCAGAGGCTGTTACTCCAGTGTGTTACACAAAATTAAAAAAGAAATTCTTGGATTGCTACAAAAAAGGAAGAGTCATTTATATTGTTTTAATATAAACAGACTTACAAGTTTTAAATTTAGTCTATGTTTATATGACTGTTACACAATATCACCAACACTAACCACAAAACAAATAGGTTATTTTTATCTAATATGTTGCTAAAAGTCAATTTATGGTGAAGGTTGAAAGTCTTAGAAACCCTGAAACACAGTCTCTCAATTCACAAATTAAAATTCACTGGTAGTAAAAAATATGAAGAAAATAGAAGGTATAAACTTGGAATGTAGGCTTGTGTTATAAGCCTGAGCATTTCTATGAATCAAACAGCTTGCCATGAATATTAATGAGAAAAACAGGATGCAATGAGAAATTTTTTCAGTTCTTATATTCACAGTGCTGTGAGTGATATTAGAGATATCAAAAATTTTCCTCTTAAAGAAACTGAGCTTCTAACAGAATAAAAATAGCTTTTATTAAAAATACATTATTTTATTATTTATAATTAATAATTATTAAATTAATCAGGACTAGAATCTGAGGCAGCTAATTTCTAACTCATAGCCTTCTCTGACAACATATTGTTGAAGATTGCATTTGTTTGATGAAAATAAGTAATTTTCCAGAATTAATATTTATCCTGAATTTTTTTTCTTTCTTCAGAACCATTCTTTTAAGCTACAATAAGAATTGAATTATCATTTTAGCATTATATAAAATGTTATAAAAATGAAACTCATTACAACCAAAGATTCTATTCTGAACTCAGACTTGATAGCCATACAGAAATAGCATGATGACTCACTACCAGTGGCTCTCCAGAAAGACTAGGAGCCTGTTTAAAAGTTAATAAAATTTCTGTACCTTATTCTCATTAGTCTTAGCTGACAGTCTCAATCACAACTTCATACAGACTAAAATAGAATCATGAAAAATTTAAAGGCTCCACCTTTGAAATTGAGGTAAAATCTATCAACACAGGGAGCCAAGCCTATGAAGTTTTAACATTTATCCAGTGCCAACCATGGCACAGGTGTTGAAACCCCATCACAGTGGTGAATGAAGCAAACTCCCTGCTCCAGAAAACAAAAAAACCTTCCCAGTAGAAAGAGAGAATAATAACTAGCATTGGTTGATTTGTTATAAGTTACCAATTCACATCCTGTATATACCTTATTTCATGTTCAGTTAAATATATATGCCAGGGTACCAAAGAATGTGTACACAGTTTTAAAAATATTTTTATTATTAGACTTATTGGGGTGCCATTGGTTATCAATAGTTACATGGGTTCCAGGTGTATAATTCTACAGTGCATCATCTATCTGTTGCATTATTTGTTCACCACCCAGTGTGAGTTCTCTTTCCATCACCATATATTTGGCTCCCCCTCCCTCCCACTGAGATGTTATCTATATATTAGTTTTTGAAGTTGAATTGAATTATGGTAGCAGTGTGTAGTATAACATCTTTTTGCTCAAAAGATGGCATTAGTTAAATAAATGTTAGGATCACTATGCAACAGGCAGGACAGTCAAAGAAAATGGCAGAAGCATGGTTGTCACTCGAGGAGCGCAAGACCATTTAGAAGAGGTATTTCAAATTTGAAAATGTTAAGTTTTCCCCACGTTCTCCTGATTTAACAGCCCTTTACTTCTACATAGTACCTATGTGGGACCTTCAAGAATGTGGTGTACCATAGAAAACTGACTACACTGGCAGTATTTTGGGAAGAAATTGAAATGGTACACAGCGATACAATTGGACATAATTAAAATAAACATATACGTGTGTGTGTGGAGAGAGAGAGAGAGAGCGAGCGAGCACACGTGAGAGAGAACCAAAAAAATGTATACACATTTTAAGAAAGGAAAAACTGCTTTAAAATTGTAATGCTCAATATATACCAATAAAAAATATATTCATATGCATTTTTTGGCATTGCTGGTTTATGTGTGTGTATGTGTGTGAATTTATGGCTGGAGTTTTACCTTTTTGAACATATTAGAAATATCTTCTTTTCCTTTTTTAAAAGAAATGTATTGGGATAACAAGGTGTAATACATATATACTATTCAGTTATAAAAAGATGAAATATTGCCATTTATGACAACATAGGCTGATCTTGAGAATATCATGACTGGTGAATTAAGTCACATGAAAAAAGACAAAATCTATATTATTCTATTAATATGTAGGCTATAAAGTAAAATGATCATATATTTTTATTTCCATTCTATTGATAAAGAAATTGAGATACAGATGATCTTATTGAATTGCCCAAGTCAGTTAGCTATTCTAATCATTTTAGCTTATATATTTTCCCTAGGCCAAAGAGAGTTCAAGATAAGCTCTGGATATGTTATTTCTTATAATTTGATATTTTGGAAATCATGAGACTGATTTGTTTCTCAGTTTTCATAAAACTATCAATTTAGATACCTGTTCCAAATTCTCACTGAATTATAATACATATACAGCTGTTCCTTGAATAACAAGGGTTTGAAATGCAGAGGTCTGCATATACTCAGATTTTTTTCAGTAAATACCTGTACTGCTTTCATCCTTGGTTGGGAGTCCACAAACACATAAAGCTCACAGTATGCATTGATCTATGCCATTTTATACAGATTCTGGTATCCATGAGGGTCCTGGAAACAATGCCCCAATAATATGGAGGGACACAGTAAAGTGTTTTGGGGGATTAAAGGTTATAAACAGATTTTCAACTACTCTGGGTCAGTGTCCTTAAACCAGTATGCTGAAAGATCAATTGCATATTCCCCCGTAAGTCCTTTTCTGGTTCTAGTATCTCAAATTTTACTGGACTTCTGGTATCCACATTCCTAGATTTGAGTATCACTCACCAGAAAGTTTGTCATGGATATTTTAGATTGGAGTTTACCTTAGAAATCTTTAGAACTAATATTTTCTTTTTATTTCTTTAGGTGATGAGACTAATTCTAGAAAAATAAAGCATTTTTAGAAGATGACAAATCTGGATAGTTAATGAAAAGTTTGGGATGGGTGAAAGATAAAGAATAAAATCTGAGCTCCTGACTCTAATCAGATACTTTTATTTTTCCACATTTTATTGCTTCTTAGCAAATGTTGAGATGAACTTTTCTACTATTTTCTAAATTAAATGATAGATTCTAGGTGTAAGACTGAGATTTTAGCATTCTATTTCCATCCAACTTTATTTTCAGCACATTAATTTTGAATACATCAATAGTTATTATTTTATTGTTACATTTCATGTTTTACTTGCCAGATTATTAACTTAACAAATATTATTTATAAAACATAAAGTATATATACAAATATATATTTTATTAATCTGTACCTATATTAAAACTTAGTGCTTTAATTAGTAATGACTTAAACATATCAATTCAACTTTCTGTTTAACATAATTGTTCTTATCTTCAAATCCAGGTAAGAAAAATTTAAATAATACAAGCTCATTTAAAATAGCAAGTTTAAATTTTTGAATACTTAAAATGAGTAGAATTCTATGTTAGCAGCAATAATGGCTAGAATTTATATAGCATATATTAATATAAATGATGGGCAGAGTGGCAAACACTTCACAAAAATTTTCTAATTTATTTATTAAAATATGGTTATAGAATTGGTCCTAATATTATTTTCAATTTATAAATGCAGAAATTAAAATTCTGAAAGGTTCAATAATTTACTAAAGACCACATATACCTTAGTAAGATGTAGAAACACAAAACCTCTCATTTTGATAGAAATACCAAACAACTCCTCTTGATTTATTTTCCCAATTACAGCTGATTATTTTCCACAATCTAATATGTTTACTGACTTAAACGTCTTTTGCTAGCAACAACAACATGGAATAGAAACTGCTCTTTCTGTTTTTTTTTGGTTGGTTCCCTGAAAGGGAGATGAACCCAAGCCACGGTAGTGAGGATGCCAAGACCTAGCCACTACACCACCAGGGAACCCCGGAACTGCTTTTTCTAAAGACATATAAGGAAGAATAGAAAATCTTAAATAACATAAATAATATAATTTTATTACATTAAGAAATTTATACAGAAAAACAAATTTTTTGAAAAGCCATTTGAATCAGTTGGGTCTTAGATCCAAGCCAGTGGGAAAATAGGTATAATAATTAGTCATGTGTCATCCATCCTTGCCAAATTTGCAAATATTTGAACAAGATCAATTAAACAGTAGAATTGGATAAGTGAATCATATTTCTCTATGCCTGTCTTTAAAGGAGCTCTCAAGCTGTGTTAGTCAATTTGTCAATTATAAATATTTCCAAGTTATAACACTTTATCTTTACATACACAGATTTTTGATGGAGTTCCTATTTAGTTAGAAAGAGGTTTTAACAAAATATTAAATAATGAAAGGTGCAACAAAAATACTGGACAGAGTTCTTCACATTTAGTGGATTTTTAGCTTCGGGCTTGAGAAAAATTTTAGGTTTTCAGGGATTATTTACTATATTAGGGTTGCTAAATAGAGACATGTTTAACTTTCATAAGATCTTTGGAATTGCACCCATAGAACCAACTTGTGCTTTTATTAAAAATAATTTCAATTAGAAAAAAATATTTTAAAATCCTGTACCTTCTGATATGATCTTCTTGATAGGCAAATATTTATGGACTTTGTGAACATTATTCTTCTACTAATGTTTCTAGGTTGGAAGAGAAACAGTACGTAATAGAGAGAATGATTCTATGCAATAGTATGTGGTGCAGTGAAAAACAGCAAGTTTGGATTTAAATTCTTCCTGATTCTCACATTTGTGTTTATATATTTTCTATAACTGTTCCATAAAGGGCAAGACTTGCAGGCAGAATTGGGGTTTTTCAATATTCTCCAAGGACTGCTTTATATAAATTTATTAAGAGCTGCTTCAATGTTTAAATGTCAGTGTTAATAAATCTATAGAAAAAAATAAGAAAACCAGAAAAGAGAAAGGTGTTAGATAAAAAGTATAATTTCTCTGTGGGATTCTGAAGGGCACACTGTTTTCCTTTATAGAACAGGAGGATAAAAATTAGACTGATAAGACTTCCTGTGTCTAGGGAAAATATATTATTATTTTACTTTTTTGTTGTTGTTGTTATTCTTCAAGTCAGATGTGAAGGAAAACCTCAAATAATAGTGCTGAATAATTACAACTGTCTACTTTCAGGTAGAATGATAAGTTGTAGGAACTTGTCCTTTATTTAACACTCCAGTGAAATGAAAGCCTATATTATCTACCTTAGCAGTTGGCAGTGATTCAGCTCTATTTTTAATACTTTCTTTTTAGGAATCATTAAAATCATGAAAGTAGTATTCACATATTCACTTTTTATTAAATCTTAATAATAAAAGGTGACCTAAAGTTTATAAATATAACAATGAATATAATATAAAAATGAATAATTCTATAAGTAACCTATTATTGAAATGTTTTTATCCAAATAGTGAGCATTTGTTTTTCAAGTAACTTTAAAATTCAGCTATTTATTAATATCTCATATAACCTAATTGAGACATGTACATAACTAATGTGATGGTAATAACAGTCTCTAATATACACCTCTACAAGAGCGAACATTTGTCAATGCTTTAATATGTGTGGAATGATTTACCACGGATACAGAAGTGGTACGTTGAACAAGCATTACACATGGAGTTAGATAATCATGCAATGTTATCGCTTATTCTCTCATTAAATGCATTCGGTCATGCCAGTTTTTCTACTTATTTGAAAAAAGACCTGTGGCAGAGTGTATGTATTTACTGCTAAATCTTATAATAAACACTTTGACTATAAGTTTTAAATCAATTTATTTTCAGAAATAAAACTGAACAGTTTTATTTCTACAATTAGCAACAAAAATTAAAAAATTAAATTAAATTACTCAAATTAATTAGAATCAATAAGCAACAAACTACTGCATTTATCAAATAATGTGAATGACATATATTGTAAACTATTTAACATTATTGAGAGAAATTTTAGCAACCCATTTAAATTAAATATTTGAGTATATCATAGTGATGAGCTAAAGGTTAACTGGTAAATTCTCTATAACTTATTCTTTATATTCATGCAATTCCACATCAAATCACAGCAGGTTTCATTATTGAAATTGACTATAAAGTTGATAAATAAATTGTTGATAAAGTTTATACAGAAATACAGTTGGCCACACCACAAAAGGTAAGTTTGGAGAGGACTGTTAGAGAACTTACACAAAGTACCAATAATTAAGGCAGTGGGAACAAACAGAGTGAAGACAAATAGCTTGCAGAAAGACAAAAAGACAAATGGAGCAAACCGTAAAGTGCAGAAAGAGACCTAAATATCATACATGTAATGGATTTATAACAAAGTGGCCATTAAATGTAATGAGGCATCAATGTCACTTTCAATACAAAGTTCTGGATTTAGTGGAGTTTCAAATTGGGATAAAAAGTAAACCTTTACTCTTATCTCACCTTATACAAAATATAAATCCCAGATACATCAGAGCCTTAAATGTAAAAGTAAAATTAATAAGCTCATACATATAACAAAAGGTAAATGTCTTCATGAACTTGAGGTAGGCAAAAATTTCTTAAACCAGACAATAATCATGCAAAAACTGATGAATTGGATATCATTACTTTGTTGTTGTTGTTGTTGTTGTTCCCTGGCTGGGAATTGAACCCAGGCCATGGTTTTAGAGAACACCAAAGCCTAGCCAATACACCACTAGGGAACCCTGATAACATTACTTTTTAAACCGTGCACTAAAAGATCTCTTTAAATAGTGAAAACATTCACAGAATGTGACAAGATATTGAACACATATACCTGAAAAAGAACTTATATCTAGAATACATAGTTTTTTAATAAATTGATTGAAAAAAAGATTAGACTCTCCTCTTTACCAAGAAAAACATAAGCAAAATATTTAAACAGACACTTTACAAAAATAACTATCCAAATTTCCTATAAGAATACCAAAAGATGTTCAATCTTTTTAGTCACAAGGGAAATAAAAATTTTAAAAATGATGAGATAATCTTACAACTACAAGAATACCTGCAAAAGGGAAAAGTAATGGTATAATAATATCAAGTGATGTTGGAAAGTGTACAACTGCAACTCCTAAGCATTGTAGTTTTGGTTTTTAATTGCTAAAATTCTTTTGTTAAACTATTTGATACTGTTCGTCAAATGTAAATCTATATATACCAAGTTCTCTAACCATTTTACTACTGCTTGAAAGTAATGTGGCAAATTGTTTACCAACAGTCTTGCAAAAATTTTTCATTTCAATATTACTTACAGTGTCCAGAAACTAAAAGTATTTCTCTTGGCTATTAACACTAGAATAAGGG
The DNA here is from genome assembly GCA_004026885.1 of Lyroderma lyra. Taxonomy (NCBI): domain Eukaryota; kingdom Metazoa; phylum Chordata; class Mammalia; order Chiroptera; family Megadermatidae; genus Lyroderma; species Lyroderma lyra. The sequence goes on along the minus strand of PVJL010012603.1, from coordinate 18,512 downwards.
AGTTCCCTGGTGGTGTAGTGGCTTAAGGCTTCAGCACTGGCGCTGTCAACGCTGTGACCTGGGTTTGATTCCCAGCCAGGGAACTACCCACATACTACAACCCCCCCCCCAAAAAAAAAAACAAAAACACCCCACTAGATTAATACATATATTGTGGAATATTAATACAATTAATACAGTGCATCAATGGGCAAAAAATAACTTATTGTTACATGCAGTAAAAATAATAGATCACATTGATAAGTATCATCTTTGTCATTTATGAATCTACTTCTCTACTGATTTTTTTCTAATTTTTTGTCATATTTCCTTTTGTTTCTTTTTTTTCTTTCTAATATGTCACATTTTCTTGTTCTTGGCCTGCATAGAAATTTTTTATTGGATATTAACATTGCAAATTTTATGTTTTGAGTAGCTGGATTTATGTCTTCCTTTAAAGAACATAATGCTTTGTTTCATCTGAGAAATTGACTTACTGAGTATTTTGATCATTTGAGCTCTATTTTCAAAATTCGCTAGGATTGGTCTAGAAAAGTCTTCACTTTGGAGATAGCTGACTCCCACTACTAAGTCATGAGGCATCAGGACTCTCTCTGGGAGTGCTCTAAATGATCTCTAGTATGCTGCGTTCTTTCTTTTCAGGGATGAATCAACTAACCTTATACTGAGCTCTAAAAGATTTTTAGTTTATAACATTCTAATTTGTTTTTTACTATCCTTGGGAGTTTCACACTTTTCATGGGACACCTAGCAGTCACAAACACTCAAGTGGACACCACAACAAATTTTTAAAGTTCTTTTTACCATATAGATTCTCCATGCTCAGCTCTTCTGTTATATTAATCCTCAACTTTGTGAGGATTCCTTACTCAGCTTGTAGTGCTTCTTTGCACTGTGGCCTAAAAAAATGCCTTAAGGATAGCCAGGATAATTGCAGGTCTTACCGGATTTCTCTTTCTTCTCTCAGGAATCACAGTCCTGCCTTACCTGTTGTCCAACATTTGATAAGAGTTGTTTTCATATGCATTTTTTGTTTTAATTGATAGTTTTATTGCAGAAGGTTAAATCTGGTCCTAGATAAATCATTATGACCACTACCAGAGTTCTAATCTTTACTAATAAAATTTTTAAATTATTTTAAATATTTTTATAAATTAAGTAGGTTTTGATGTTTTATTTTTGCAAATAAGATATCTATTAATAGTTGACTCCTATTTGATATATCTCAGATAACTGGTTATAAAGTACTGATAAGATTCTAAAACTTTGTGACTATCTGTCCTTTGTTACCTATAAGTTTTTACAAGGTTACTAGGTTCCTTATTTATTAATGTTCTTGTATATTTCTCACAAAGAAATAATGGAGTCCAAACTCAAGTTGTTGAAGACATAAAACTTTCCTAAATATAACATTGATAAATAATATAATAATATACATCAATTTTACCTAAAGGCAAAGTAAATAATATTTTCAAAGTAGCATGGCCTAATTTAATGCATACAAACCAAGGCTTGAATCCCAGCTGTTTTTACTAGTTTTGTGAACATTAGTAAGTTTTAATCCTCTATGAACCATAGTGCTATTTTCTCTAAAATCACATTATAAGTGATAAAATATGCACTTAGTAAATAGTCAATATTATGATAAAACCCTCTCATTAATTTTTACTGTTATTTCTATTTTTATCACAAGTTTTCTGAAAGCTAAGTTACCTGACTTCTAAATACAAAAGAAGAAAAAGCTTTTTTCATCCCTAAAAAAGGAGATTTGTTTGTGTGTGTGGTTATTTGGCTGGGAATCGAACCCAGGCTGTCGGGTTGAGAGCGCAGAAGTCTAGCCACTATACCACCAGGGAACCCCAAAAAGGAGATTTTAAAGTAAAATTTTGGGACACAATAATCACAGATTTTAAATAAATTATTTTATTTTTACTTATCAATACCTCTGAAGGACAACTAGCAGCAATGCAGTTTCTGAACTACTTCTGTCTTTTATCTCTGTTCCAATCACTAATATGTGCCTTGAACATGAAAAACAAGACTATTTGTATCACAAATACAGAGAAATCAAGTTTATTGGTAACGTATATGTATCAAAAAGGGAGTAAGATGAATTATAGTATGAAATGAAGGGCTTTGTTTTCAAGGTATCTACAAAAATGTGGAATCAGCTACTTTATAATCCTGACACTTACTGTTAATGGTAACATGGTTTAATATATTAAAACATATTATAGTGGCCTATACATCCTTTATATTAATGCAAGTATGGAAGCATAATCATAAAAGATACACACTATGCCAAGTTTGCCTGATAAATGCAAAGATGATGTTACAGACTATTTAGTTCTAGTGGACATTACAGCATATGTTAATTATATGGTTCATTTTAATATAGGAAGAAGGTAGCAAAATTAGACATCATTAAATTAAATAATATAAACAAAGTTCCTTAGTGACCTACTGAAATCAAATTTAAAAGTTTCAAGAGATTCATTAATGATAGAGGGTGATTGGAGGTATAAGAAAGATGGTCTTCATTTCATAAATGTGAAGTCTCATAAAAAACAATGGTGGCATGAGAGGGACTCCTGGAAAAACCTCCTGGAGGCTACAAAAATTGAAACAACTATAATTGAATGAAGGATTCCCTATGCCATGCACAAACACAGCTAAGACATCCACATATGACATCAAAGTACCTGCAAGAGGGGCAAATGGAGGAGTTAAAATGGGGAAGTGCAGAGACATGGGCCATCCATGGTTTCCTGTTTGAAACTGTGGATGGAAGGAAGGAGGAGGTAAAAGGTGACTGATGAGCATTCTGGTCCTCACTTGGTCTGTAGGACATAAAAAAAGAGGCCCATGTGGTGCTGGGGCTGTGAGACAACATAACTAGACCTCACTTTGGCTCCCAGAAGGTACAGACCAGGGGCCACAAGATGCAGCGGCCCAACTTCCTTCCAGTTCTGAGAGGAGGGGGAGCTACGGGGTTGGTAAGGAGCTGCAGCTTGATTTCTGCTCTGGTCAGAGAAGGAAAATAAAGGGAGCTGTGAGCATACTTCTCAGCCCATAACCAGCCCCATCTGAGGGACCAGCATATAGGACAGCTGATCGCAAACCTCACGGCAGAGACCTCAGGGCAAACTGAGAATGGAAAGACATAAGACATGTGACCCTGCAACTCCAGGTATAAAACAAAGGTACAAACGCTGGCCACGCCTGCTTCCAGACTTTTGCTTTCCCATTTCCTTCCCATATTAGCAGCAAACTCCAAAGAAACTGCAGCAGCGAGTGTCAGGTTAAGGAGAAGAATATCTGCAGAGAGTCTGCCAGAATAAGGAAACAAAGAACTACAGCTCAAAATAAATTTGAACAGCCAAAAAGCACAACATGGAGTCAGACACGAGATGGAATCAAACAATCTATCGTAGACTGAGCTCAAAACAATGGTTATAAGAATGATCAGAGAAATTAGCGATAATTTTAGCAGAGAGATAACTAGCATAAGGAATGACATAGAGGCTAAAAAAATCAGATAGGGATAAAGATTACAATAACTGAAATGAATAATGGAATAACATGAAGTCTAGATGAAACAAAAGTGTGAAATGGTGATTTGGAGGTAAAGGTAAGCAGACATCCAATCATAAAGAAAATATAATCTTAGAAATGAAGATAGTTTAAGATTTCTCTGTAACAACAAGAGAATAACATTCTCATCATAGAAATACCAGAAGGGGAAGAGAAACACCAAGAAGTTATTTGAAGAAATAATGACTGAAAATTTTCTTAACCTGGCAGAGGATATAGACATACAGCCCAGGAAGTATAGGGAGTCCCAAACAAGAAACAGCAAGTAAAGACAAAGAGATAATATTAAAAGCCACAACAGAAAGGCAAGTGGTAACTTGTGAGGCATCACCCATACAACTGTCAGAGGATTTCTAAACAGAAACTTTGGAGGCTAGAAAGGACTGGCAGAAAATATTCAATGTGATGAAAACTAAGCTTCTACAACTAAGATTAATGTATCCAATAAGGTTATCATTCAAAATTGAAGGGCCAATGAAGAGCTTCCCAGACAAGAAAAAGTTAAAGGAGTTTGTCCTCATCAAACCAATACTACAAAAAATGCTAGAAACATTTCTTTAAGATGGGAACAAAAATTAAAACAAAAAATTTTGAATAAAAAATTGGCAATAGCTACGTATTTATCAATAGTTAGAAGTTGAGTGTCAAAGAGAGGAAGATAAACACAAGTTGACTTCACTTATAGGTGAAATCCAAAGAAGAAAATGAACAAGCAAAACAGAAACAGATTCATAGATATAGAAAACACTTGGTTTGTTGGGAAGAAGATGTGGGGGAAGGTGAAATAAGAGGAAGGGACTGGAAAATTCAGTTTGGTGGTTACAAAGTAATAGTTATAGAAATGTAGGGTACAACATGGGAATTTAGTCAATAATGTTGTCAGATGGGTACTAGATTCATTGGGGTAATGGGAGAAGAGCTGGAGGGACGGGTAAAAAGGGGAAAGAAGTCAAGAAGTACAAATTCACAGTTACAGAATAAGTCACAGGGATGTAAAGTGCAGCATAGGGCATACAGTCAATCATTGTAATAATTATGAGTATATATGGTATCAGAGGGAAACAAGAAGTATCAGAATGAGGGTTTTGTAAGTAATATAAATGGCTCACCTTAATGCTGTATACCTGAAACTAATGTAATATTGTATGTAAATATAATTGAAAAAATTTTTTTACAATGTGAAGTTTCTTAAACACTTACCTAATAAAGTTTCCAATTTTGTTGTAATGGTTATAATATTGTTGACCTGATTGCTAGGTATAAAGGAGCATTCTACCTCTAAAACATCTTTTTCAATTATCAGCATCTGAGAGAATGAACCACCATAATTTTATTTTAATAAGAGCTAACAATGCTGTTGTAATAAATAAAGAACATTTTATGTATCTCATTTCAATCAGGTGAAATGATTCAAGGCTTAAAATATAAGAAAAAAATGAATGGATATTATGCAAAAGATAAGCTATAACAAGTGTTGGTGAGGATATGAAAAAAGAGAATACTCATGCTCTGTTGGAGGAAATGTAAATTGGCTCATCTATTATAAAACACAATATACAGATTGCTTAAAAAATTAAAAATGTAACTAACCTACAGTCCAGCAAACACACATCTGAATAAATTTCCAAAGGAATGAAAACATGTTATTGAAGAGGCATATGCACTTACATGTTTACTGCAGCATGCTTCACAATAGCCAAGATATGAAAACAACCTAACTCAATGAATAAACTGATAAAGATATCTTATAGATATAGCTATAGATTATAATATATTCAGCCATGAGAACAGAGAAAATCCTGACATTTATAACAACACTAATAAACTTTGAGGATATTATGCTAAGTGTGATAAATCAGACAGAGAAAGACAAATACTGTACACTATAATATGTGAAATCTAAAAAGCCTGAACTTCTAAAAACAGAGAGTAAAATGATAGTTACCAGGGGCTGGGAATGAAGAAATAGGATATATGTTTAAGGTTGCAAACTTACAACTAGGAGATTAATAAGTCCCAGAGATCCAATGCACAGTATAGTGATTATAGATAAAAATATTGCATTACAAACTTTAAACCTCTAAGAAACTAGATCTTTGATTACTCCCACCATAAAGGTGCTAGCTAATGCTATAATAGCAGTCATACTAAGATATATAAATGTGCCAAATCAAATGTTGTATACCTTAAACTTATACAATGTTATATATGTCAAATATATTTCTATAATGAAAAAATAATTGGCACTTTTTTATAATGCTAATTATTCTATTCAATTACTCTCTATTTTAAGTGGCAATGGATTAATAACATTTTATTATCTATTTAATAATTATAGTATTTCTAATGTGTTATTTTTACTTTGCTACCTTAGAAATCTTTTTATGTACCTATGGTCTCTCTTCACAGTTCATAAATATCCTTATCAAAATCCATTAGAATACTTATGATACTCAAATGATATCTCATAATTTAAGTATTTGTAATATCTTTTGAACATGCACCTTCCCCTTAGTTTTTACTTGTAGAATATGAGTATAATTATATGAAATTCCAAATATTAAGTCTAGTAACATGTAAAATAAAACTAAATCTTACTCTGTCTAGGAAAATCACAACTACAAATTCAAAATAGTTTTGGACACAAAAATTATACTGTTTATATACACATTACTTTTATTGGAAAGTAGTTTTGTTGTTGATATTGAATATACAGCAACAGTAACTTTGAAACAAAAATGACTTAATGTCAGAAGTTTACTTTCCTCTAAGGAAGACGTTCCATCTAACAAATGGATCATTCAACATAAAAACAGACTACCTGAGTAGATGAAGTTAAGTGATTAATTTGACTGTTAATTTGACTAAGACTTCTGACCCTATCTCTCTTTAGAATACAGTGAAAATTAGGGGATTTCTCAAACACAAAGAGGAATGAAGGAAGTAGTTAAGGTGGATTAAATATTGCAAATACATGCACATGACTCTGCTATTAATCATCGGAAAGCAAATGATATGATAGTCATATTTTAAAAGAAAAGTGGCATCTGTTTTTTTTTAGGTAGCACATGTCACTTGCAGGACCAAGCAGCACAATTGAAGCAATGGTTTTAATTTTCTATAGAAGTGTAAAAAATATTATGAAGTCAGACAATTAATTTTTGTGAACTCATCTTAAAAAAATGTTAAATACCTCATTGCTGAATATCATCACTAAGGTCACATTCAAAGTACTCTCCTTGGGAAGCTATGCACCCATGCCAGCACTTAGTCCATCCTTCAAAGTGCCTTATGAGTTGTCTGTACAGTGTTGCCAACATAAGCACAAAGTAGCAAGTTCTCAAAATTAATTGTCAGATTTTGGGTATGATGACAGCTCTGATTCTAGAAAAAGAGTTCCAAAACTGCTTTGAAAGGTGGACTAGGCACTGATGTTAATATATAGCTTCCCAAGGGGAGTACTTTGAAGGTGACCTTAGTGATATTCAGCAATGAGATATGTAGCACTTTTCCCAGGATGAATTTGAAAAATTAATTGTCCAACCTCATATAAATGGATGCACTTTGAAATAGAGTTACAGCTGCCTTTCCAGGGATACTGTTTTGCTTGTCTTATGCCTCAAACCTTTGGCATGTTACAATAGGGCAAACTAGCTTATAGATTAAATCTAAAGCAACATTGTGTCCCAAAATAACTGTTTGCAAATGTAAGAAAGCAGATATTATGACTACCTGACTGGTGGTTACCGGGCTTCTGAGTATAGGACTGAAAATTTAAAATTCTTTAAAATTTGTGTCACTATGTTAGCTTACCTGCATGTCTTCTTACTGATGTAAAATTCCCCCTTATCTTTCTTATAAATACCCCTTGCCTTTGTCTCCTAATCAGAAAACTATATGGGCTTCTGCCTAAATCAACATTCTTGGAATAGCCATTTTTTTTATATCAAACACTTGTTGCCTCTCACTTTGGACTTTTATTTTTAGGTTAATGGTTTATTTCTTTGTTGTCATTGTCATCTTTGTTTTTGTTGTTGTTTTGGAGAGAGGATGGGAGGGTTGGTCTTCAGCTCATTCCAGATTGTAATTGAGATGATTATCTAGGAGGTGTGGAGGTCCAGTATAGGAGTTAGATGTGGGAACTAACAGAGAGGTAGGAACAATTGTGGACTAAGGATGGTCTTCCATTTGAGTCATATTCTTATATGTAAGTTAGCATATGAACTATACTACCATACTGACAAGTAAGTAACATAAAAATTAGCTAAACAAAACAAATTAAATTACAGTTCAACTGTCAGGTATAAACATGGTATATTAATTTTCTATTGCAGCAGTACAAATTACTATAAATTTAGTGGTCTAAAACAATGCAAACTTATCTTATAGATGTTGTAGGTCAGAAGTTAGGTAAGCTAGGGGTGCATTAAGCTGAAATCAAAGTGTGGGCAGGGCTGACTGCCCTACTGGGAGCTTTGGAGAGCAATCTTCTTCCAAAGTTATTCAAGTTTTTGGGTAATTTGTCTTCCTTGTGATTATAGGACTGAGGTCCCTGTTTCCTCACTGGCTGTTAGAAATCTGTCTTTGCTCCTAGATGCTGTCTATATTCTTTCTCATGATTTCTGTGTCCTCTGCCAGCAGCAGTAGATTAAACCTCTCCTATGCTTTGAATATTTCTGATTTCTCCTGCCACCTCACCTCTTTAATTCCAGTTTAAAAGTTCTCTGCCTTTAGGGTCTCATCTGATCTGACTGGACCCAGTGTGATAATTTAAGATACTCCCCCTATTTTAAGGAGAGTATCCCTATCTATAATCTTAATGATATTTCTCAAAAGATATATTAAAAATAGTTATTTACTAATGACAACTATAAAATCCCTTTTGTTACATAATGTATTAATAAAATCTAGGAATTTCAGTGTAGACATCTTTGTGACTCCATTCTAATGACATATAGCAAAGTTACTAAGTATACTTTTAATAACAAAATAGAATTATACAGATTACTCAAATCAAATTTGGGTGCATGTGAAATGCTTGCATATATCTGTATACATACTAGGGTTATCCTGAAAGCATCCAACCATGTAATATGAAAAATTGAGGCATTTATGACTGGGGTTTTTTCTGAACAACCCTCATATATTCATTAAATTCATGTGCACACATATTTCCCGAAAATATCTAAATCAGTGACACCAATATACATTTTCTCATCTACTTCCTAATTGCTTCAATCCTAAATTTCATTTAAATGTGTATAGAAAAATCAAAACATATTTAAGAATTCAAACATCTTTCAATAAATGGTTTTGATTTTAAAAATAACCAAAGTAAACTTATTAACAAATATCAAGGGACTCTCATGATGTCTACATTTAATTTTGTTCCTAGTCCTCCACATAGACAATAATTATTCTATTTTCTACTGAAGATTACATTACCTCTTTCTGAGTTATGATTACATTTTACTGCTTAAATTCCAGGAAACAATATTGTTTTAAAATAGGCTGCATTGCCTTGCATATCTATGCAGAATATTCTGGGAAGAAATAAAAATGATTTTAATAGTGTAGCAATGCCTATATCAAAATAGAATTATGATTATGTTGCAGGTGACAAACTACTCAAGGTACCTGCAAAGTACAGATAAAGTGGTTCATTGGCCATCCATTTCCCAGGTGGCTTAGCTTAATCTGCAGAGTAGGAATAATGCATATTAATCCAATATTAATTCAGCCATTTGGAAAAAGCACACCTAAATCTTTCCTTCAAAATGGATTTTGTAATATAATCTTTTTCTTGTCCTAATCATTATTTATCACTGGGTATTTTAAAATCTTTCTGAAAACCCATATTGTTAACTCTAGAATACTTACTGGAATTTTCACCCTTTTGAGATTACCCTACATAAAAGCATTAATGATGCCCTCCCTGCATGTGTTTGTACCATCTCAGAAGATGTTCAAAGTGTCATATCATAGCTAAAAATATGAAAAATCTCAGTCTGCATGATTAAACAGGTATATAGCTCAAGTTAAGTGAAAAATTCCCAAAGTATAAGACATGAGGTCATAAAAAAAGAGAGGCAGTGTCAAAAATGAAAGCACATTGGCTTCCCTGGGCGACACTGGAAGAATTGTCTTGGGCCACACATACATTAATGATAACTGATGAGCTAAAAAAAAATGTCTCCAAAAGATCTCGGAATGTTTTAAGTCTTTGCATTCAAAGCTGTCTTGGGCTGCAGATTGGACATGCCTAGTTTATATATTAAATATATATTTTAAGGTATGGTGGCATTAAGCCAGATGGGCTTGTTCATTGTCTCTGTTGATTACACATAATATATGATGGGATGACAAGTAGTTTGTGGCTTGAAACACAAATAACAATGTAACAACAAGAAATATGATGCCAACTACCATGTATAGATCAATGTATCTCTAAGTCATTGACATTTCCAGATTGGTAAAATTATTTTTACAATTTAGCTGATTATCCCTGTGTATTTAATGTAAAGTATCTATAAAAGTTGTATAATGCCCAATGTCATTTGTAATACTAAAAATGAACATTTCTTAAGCCTTATAACAAAATAAAGACAGTATTAAATTAAATTATATTTAACCTGGAAGAGAATTCTAAGGTAAAATAATAAACTTATCTGTTAAGTCTCACACACTATTTTATGATTTATAGCCAAAGTAAGACCAAATCATTTGAATTATAGATGAGGTAAATAAATTTTCTTACATCAGCCTTAAAAATTATATTAAAAATAGAAATGTTTTCATATAATTCAAAAAATATCCACGAACCCCATCAATACATACAAATAACACTTTTGGCTAAGATTAACCATTTTTTTCCCTGCTCTCTTATATTAGGAGGAACATTATTTGAATTAAGGTTTATAATTAAATATCTGTCCCCAAACATATAAATACATCTGTAGCCAGACTGTTTGATCAGTTTAGTTATTAACTGAGTAAAAGTGAGACTAGCAGTCTTCTCCTTCTGACTGAGTTGCAGTGGGTTGCCACATTCAAGACTTCACTGGCCTTTATTTTACGGGTTATCTTACGGCTCTGTCTTTCCTGCTTTCCCCCTCCAACCAATTGCACGGCCTGGCTGGTCCTGCTGTTTTGTCTATGTCTGGATCAGTCCCCAGGTTGAATTATTCAATATACATGCAGTCTCTTAGGGTGGTTATTCTGGGAGGTAACCCCACTGTTACTGCAGTCTGGGCCTCTGTACTGACCTGGCTATTCAGTACTCTCTGGATGGGGAATCAGACTATCATAGTGGCTACCTTGGGGCCAGCTTCTTACAGCTACAAAGAGAGCCTTTCCACCCTGTGCTTTGCCAACCAATCCAAAAACTTCAAGATCAAGCCATGAGTGAATGAATACCCTAAGATACACTGCTATAAGAATTTTAGAAGTTTGCCTGCCTGAAGGCCCAACTGGAGTAGAAAGAGAGGCTGGGGAAATGGTTCCAGAGGAAGAGCAGAAGCAGAAAGAAGGCTATGTTACTTCCAGATAGGCCAGTGATTGAGGTCTAGGTGTCTGAATAGGAGGATGGCAACAATCACCAGCACCCATCCCAGCCTATTCAATAAACAAAATTGGATAAGAACTTGGATAATTACCTGCAGGAGTAGAATGAGTGACTGGATTTAGAGAAAGGGCCCATCTAGGATGACTGCAGCCTGGTGAGTAAGGAGAAGCAGAAACTTCTTCAAATGGGGAAGGATAAGGAGGAGATGCCAGAAAACCTGTAGGAGGCCACAGAGCTGCTTGCAGCAAAGTACACAGCTATGAAGGGCAATCTACTGATGAAGGGCAGGAACATCATGGATCATACCAATGAGCAGCAGATGATGGAACTGCAAGTCAAGAGATTATCGAGCGTGAACACTGTGAGCAGGAAATGCAGCAGCAGATGATGTTCCCAGATAAAGAGACATGCCTAGTCAGACCTCTAGCTTCTCCCTGTCAGCTGCTCCCAGAGAGAAAGGTAGTAAGTGCCTGTAAAGGAACTACTTTTTCTATGACTCACTCCATAATCTCCATCTCCTCCTATGTTGACTGAACACATACTAAGCACCTTCTGGGACTAAAAAGTGCAAGATGTCCACTAAAGACAAAAGACATCCTAACAGTGTTGGATCTGTGTTCTTAGTGGAGAGAACCCCACTCTCCATTTTCTGGGCTTCAGACAGTATGTTTTTATCTTCCGGGCCTGCTACTGGAACAACTCAAATGACCTCACCCACACAGCACATGCTTTTCATATTTGGCAAGAATTTATGGCTTCCCAAACTCTGCTTCCTGACCACCTTCCCAACCCTTGGATGGGAATTGTGAACAAACCAGTTGCTGCCTCCTAGGGCCTTGCAGGAAACAGAACAGTAATGGAGACAACATGGACAATGACCAAGGAAAATTCTTCCCAAATCCTTTGTTTCTATCTTCTCTAAGAAGTAACTGGTAAACAGTGATCCAGCAATCTCTCCATTTGTGAGATGCTGCTCCTTCCTGCTTTTGATTACTTTCCCTGCAGCTGCCTGGACCCCAGGTCATAGTGGAAGAGGTGGATGTTAGTCTAGCCCTGGTAAAACACAGATATCAAGATCTATTGCTTTTGCCTCTCATTTAGCACAGGAGATGGAAGAACCTAGGAAAAATCTGCCAACTTTGCCTATTATCCCTGTTTCTGAATCACATTTGTTGGACACTATTTTGTTGAAAACTGGCCCTTTCTTCATTATTATGCAAACTGATCCCTACAGAAGTATTCCTCATCTTCCTTGGTGACATCCCAAGATGTCTCCAGGTATCTCAAGTAAATTTCTACACCCCCAAAGAACTTAGTAGCCAGAAACACAGCTGAAAGGGGAGGTCCAGGGCTGCACTCATGGCTTGGAGACATAGGTTCTTAATGCTGATGTGGGAGTGGGAGATGCCTTTGAGGGCAACATTCACATGGTATAATACTGGAATATTATACATAGAAGAAGAGTGAAAGTTCCCCTTGTGCCTCCTGCAAGAATATAGAATGGGTGTCTCTGTGTGGAGAACTTACCTGGAGCAAACCTAGGTGGGAGAGGTATAGGCTTGCCACATCAGACATCGGATGATGCAATGGTCCACTCAACTGGAGTTTGCCTCTCTGCTTCTCCAAGAGGTCCCAGAAAGAGGCTCCTGGAGGTAGGGAGAGTCTCCTCTGATGGAGTGGTACTTTTGACCATCATAGTTTAAACATTCCTTGGAAGTGGCCTATGCTTCAGCTCTACATTCTGAGCCCAGTAGGGCTCTAGAGGCTCTAGAGCAAAGGCTGAAGCCTGGGTGGGTGAATAGGAAGAGAGAGACTTATGACCTCCTATTTAGTAATCTGTACAGAATGCCCAAATGTTAGTGATCCTCTCCACTCTGAACTGACTCTCAGGTCAGACACTGGGCTCCACCAGCAGTGTTTTGCTTGCTTTGTCCCTAATGTTCCTGAACCTAACAGAAAACTCCAGAGTACAAATCTATGTACAGAGTAAGGTAGAAGGCAGTGAGTGTCCTCACCTCTGGGGACATCTCCATGCCTGAGAAAGTGGGACACTAAACTGTTGAATCCTGACTTCATGGATATATCTGTTGTGCATTTTGTGGATGGTGGTTTTGTGGTTTTTCTGTTGTTTTCACAACAGTTCTACTTTGACACTTGAAATGAAAAAAAATTATTTTTGTCGTTGACTTCATAAGGAAACAACATGGAGTCACGAGATGAAGGAATGGAGGAAGCACCTCAGGTCTGGGACTCCTAAGAGAGACTGTGGGGGCGGGACGGGGCTGTGTTTCTGCAGGAGACCCGCAGTTGTCGCCAGGAGGCCTGAGAAGTGGCACTCATCGAGGACTGTTGGCATCTGAGCAGTTGTAGTTGCTGAGGGAGCAAATCCTCAAGCCTTTCTTTACCACCGCAGCAGGCTAGGCTGGAAGTTAGCATGACCGCACACTGACTTCCTCAGATGATAGCTGCCCATGAGGCACTTCTCACAAATCCAGTGGCAGAACCTCGTCTCACGCATGCACATTAGGTAGTGCTGCCTCGACGCATACAACCTTCTCCTCACAGGGCTGTCAGCTGTGAAACGTTCTCGCAGCCTGGGTCATAGCACTTGGCACCTGGGCTTTCTCTGTGTGGAATGGAGGTCAGCATGACTTTAGACATGCTGCGGTGGTAAATCTGAGACCACTGGCACCTTCCCGAGGGCCCAGGCTCCTATTCCTGTTCCAGTCCTGCCTTAGAGCTTAGGCACCTACATTCCCTTGAAACAGGAGGTAGAAGTCAAAACCAAGAAACTCAGGAAGCTCTATGCCAAGCTGCAAGTGGTGAACGCAGAGATCCAGGGCCAACATGAGTACATCAGTGTACAGAAGGACCCAGAGGAGGCACAGAGTGAGCAGACCAAGTAATTCAAGTTCTAGTACTTAATCACCTAAACCGGTGGTTCCCAATCTTTTCCCACTTGTGTACCCCTTTTAAATCCATTTCTATACATTGTGCCCCCTTTTTGAAACAGCTATTTTTAAATACTCACACTTTTATTCAGTGCCTATCTAATATGAAATAGTGGAAATAAGTTAGAAAAAAAATTACTACACTAAAAGTACAAACCACTAGGGACAGACAGCCTGTAAGGGGAGGAGCGGTGGAGTTCAGGAGGCATGGGATCTTCTCTATGGCTCAGCAGAGTTCTCTGTGCTCTGCAGGGGTGGGTGTCAGTCAGGGCTAGCTGGTTAAGGTCAGCCAGGCTCCTTACCACCAGGAAGAAGGAGACACTGTCCTATCCTTGCCATGGTAGCCCCCCTAGAGGCAGGAGAGTGTGGCCTCCTTTCCAAGCGCGGGGCCCTCCCAACTTTTGCGACCAAGAGCTGGAGGGGTTTTAAAAAAAAAACAGAATAAACTTTCAGTTATAAAATAAGTATGGGGGATGTAATGTACAGCGTGGTGACTATATTTAATAATACTATATTGTCTATTAAAAGTCGTTAAGAGAGTACATATTAAAAGTTCTCATAACAAGAAAATAAAAAACAGCTATTTTGAATTCTTTATCAGATGAATCACAGATCTTCATGTTGTGAGGATCAGTCCCTGGGAAATTATTGTGACCCTTTGTTGGTGGTGTTTTCTTCATTTTTCATTTTTTCTTGAAGTTTTGTATTGCTGTGTTCATGTTTGAAGTAGCAATCACTGCCTCTAGTCTTTATTGACTGACTTCTAAAAGAGAAATACCTTCCATCAGCCCTGCTAGGGGTTCTGAGGCTTTCTCTGGACACCAGCTTCATGCTTCTTGTTTTCTTCTGTGGCACAGTTCTTAAGCTTATACGCTTTGTCTCAATCCTGCAACACACCAGTCCAGTTGTAGACAGCCTCCCTTTTGCTTTCCCAATGATGATGCTAACACTCACATTTATTGTCTTTTCTGGGCCTACAGATTCCAGCTGATTTTCTGCATGCTCTGTCTAGCCCTTTATCAAAGCTCATTCTCACAGCCATCAGGAGTGTGTACAGGGAGCAGGCCATACAGTTTGGGGTGTGTGTGGCTGAGATGCACAGAGCACGGGGGTGCACCTGGTCAGTTGGGATGAATCTCCTCAGCAGCTCCTTAGCAGACTTCTTGATGGCATCCACAATTCAGTTAGTGAGGTTTGGATCCACATCCCTTTAATGCTCTCTGACATACCTATCTACCACTCTCCCAGCATCTTCTGTACCCCAAGTCAAGCAACTCACAACTCAGTGTTCTAGATAAGATGAAAAAAAATGGGCCACTTTGGCTGCCAATTTAATATTGCTTTTGTGTTTCCTATTTATATAACTATCTTTGGCTCCATAGAGATTTAATTAAAACTGGTAAATATTTTTAAGTGTCCTATTGTTATTGATTCAATTTATCCATTAACATTTAGATAGTGTTTACTACTTTTAAATTGTTATGCTGATAGAATATCATGTTAGGTATTATTTAATGTGTTGAAGATTATATTCCTTATTTTACTCACTTTGAAAATAGAACAAAATCGATAATGTTGGTATTATACATTTTCTAATGGGTTTCTTCTGATCAAACTATTAATAGACTGTCCAGGTGTAGTCAATTCATGCATAATTATAAAGTTGGCATATGATATTTAATTCAGGAGTTAAAACAAGGTATGTCACTTGGAATACAGTGATAGGCACTTTGGCCTTCAGAGAAATCTTCACAGTTCAAAAACTGTTTTGAGCAGTGGAAAAAGCATCTCAATTGGTATATTGCATCAAATAGAGAGTACTTTGAAAATGACTAAAGTTTAATCATGTAAAAATAAATACACAATTTTTAGAAATAAATTCCAGTTTTTTCGGGTGCCCCTTCATATATTTATATGAAATTATAGAATATACTTATAATCTATTAAAATGTTATTATATTCTGCTATCAAGTAATTTGGTTTTCCATTAATTCAGATGTTAGGATATTTGCAGTTGTGATAGCACTAAATTTTAAACTAGGTTAAACAAAATAATGATAATTTCTCTCTATATTCTGACAAGTATTGCTACCAAAACTTTTATATTTAAAATATTCTATTAGATGACAATTAAAGAATAGTAAAAGCTAACTTCTAAACTTAATATCCATTTTAATTGCCTCAAATATATCTGCTTCTGCTTAACTCATAGATCTACCTCTGAGCTAATCTTTATCCATACACTGATAGGCCAGCCTGGGTTTCAGGTTCATCACTATAAGCATGAGAGGTAAGTTCCATATCAAGTGAGAGTGTGGCTCTGTCTGAAAAAAGAAAAATATAAATGTCTATTTTATTGCTTAAATGAGATAAAAAATGTAATGTGTAGGGTGCTGGCTTTTGTACAAATTTACCACTTCAGGAAACATAGCCTATATATTTTTGTTTCTTAACATGCGTTATTATGTCAGAGTCTTCCTTCACTCTCAACAAACATCTTGAAAAACATATTGCATTATAATTGAGAGAGACTTAATTAAAACCATTCTTACACTTGGTTACAAGGCTAAACTCCTAGAAGTCAATGGACATGCTTTAGATGAAAAAGAATAAAAAACAGTGCTCCTAAATAATGGCTTAACATGAAATTGCAAAAATAAAAAAACTAGCTGAATAAAATTAGCTATCCAGGGTGATTTATTTGTATTGTACAAGTGTTTTTATCCCAAACAGTTTGCAATTTAAATAATATAACTTTGCTTTAAAGAGGTTGTATAAACTTCATTTTATTGATGTAGAATTAAAAAAAATAGATATAGTGGCTTACTCAAAATTTAAACTAGAGATAATATAATCTGTAATGGAACCAAGGACACCTTATTTCTCTAAGAGTAATTAACTGTTCCCAATTTTAACAAAGATAACTCAATTCTATTTTTATACATTATGTTTTGTTAAAATGAATTGTATAATATTTATATTCAGTGGTTAATCTAAAAAAA
This sequence comes from Lyroderma lyra, assembly GCA_004026885.1. Lineage (NCBI taxonomy): Eukaryota > Metazoa > Chordata > Mammalia > Chiroptera > Megadermatidae > Lyroderma > Lyroderma lyra. Next base: position 1,401 of record PVJL010012603.1, on the reverse strand, counting down.
TGTTACTTTAAATTGTACAGTAAGTAGATTCTTAGGTAACCAGTTCCCATGGGGATTCGTAGATGCTAAATAAAGGTTCTTTGAGAGTTATTATGAGAAATAGGTCTAACTAATACTATACCTCATACTATACCATACCATACCATATCATGAACTTTATATTGCCTTGATATTAATATTGAAATACAGTAATTAGAAGCAAATTAAGACAAACTTAATGTAACACAGTTTTATTAAAACAGTTTTGTGAATGCAGTTAATGAATGCCATTCTAGTTAAATGGCAGTCAGTAAACTTTTCAACTTGAACTTCATTAACATAATTTTTAAACTTCAAATAACAGAAAAACACAAACACATACACACTTAAAACTGTTACAGTAGGGCTAGAGGGTTTACTGGGTAGACATTGCATTAGGGTCATCAAGAACTGATGATGTAGTTAGGAAAGGAACAGAAGTGGATATGGATCTTACATTAGTAGATAATGCTGATTGGCAAATTTGCGTACAGTTTTCTTTAAAAAATGAATAAATGTCAGCTTGCTTTGAGGGCCTGCACTTCTTTTGCATGATGTGTAACTATATAACATGCTGAGAAGTGAAGACATGTTGCATTTATGCAAAAGCCATTACAGTTTCAAATGCTGCAGTTAGCTCTCTGCCAGGATACATTTTTCACCTCACACTGATCATCATCACTCTCTTCCTCTTCTACAACATTCATTTTTCCATAATTCACAACAGCATCTATGATGTTTTGTGTATTAAATGTATGAGTTACTGGAGTAGCTTCATCTACAGCAAGTCAGTCATCAAGTTCATCTTGAGAAAAATGTATTTGATTGTTAGCAGAGTCAACTAACTCACAGATTTTATAAAACATTCTGGTACTGGCACCTGCAGTATTGACTGAAAATCCCTCAAATTAGACAGAGGAGGAGGAGGATTCCACAGACCACAACTTTTTCCAACATTTTTATAATGTTTCACTTCTCACAGAATCTCAATCACAACTTACAGTGTAGATTACATCTTTGAGATTCCATTTTTTCTGAAAGTCCAGAGTTTTCCCATCAAAGTCATTCATTTTTTACATAAAGCCATGTCTGTAAAACATTTTAACATTCTATATCACTTCCTGATCCATTGGTTGGATTAGACTTGAGACATTAACTGGAAAACAACATGTAAAAATGTTGCCATTGGAGAGAGAAGACAAGATGGCGACTGGAGAGGAGGTTCCTAAAGCCTCTCCCAGAAAACACAATTGAACGGCCGACCAGGAGCCAAGAAAGCGGACCCTGAGTGACAAACCGGCTGCTGAGAAATCCACAAATCGCAAGTAAACCTGAAGGCTGGCGAGAAAGGGGCGAGTCGGGGAGAGGGAAGGGAGCAGAGAC
>PVJL010012602.1:0-36374 GCA_004026885.1 Lyroderma lyra | reverse complement strand
GGTCCAGGGCTTTTGCCTTTAGGGAGATTATGGATAGTCATTTCAATCTCATTGCTATTGATTGGTCTATTTAGATTATCCAGTTCTTCTTGGTTTAGTCTTGGTAGGCTATAAGTTTCTAGAAACTTGTCCATTTCTTCTAGATTGTTAAATTTTGTGGCATAAAGTCCTTCATAATATTTTCTTATAATCCTTTGTACTTCTGTGGTATCAGTGGTAATTTCTCCCCTTTCATTTCTAATTTTGGATATTTGTGTCCTTTCTTTTCATCCTTTGATTAGTCTCGCCAGGGGTTTGTCAATTTTGTTGATTTTCTCGAAGAACCAGCTCTTTGTAATATTAATTTTTTCTATTGTCTTTCTGTTCTCTAATTGGTTTAGCTCTGCTTTAATTTTTATTATTTCTTTCCTTCTGCTGAATGTGGGTTTTGTCTGCTCTTCTTTTTCGAGTTCTTTAAGATGGGATGCTAAGATGTTTGCTTGTGATTTTTCTTGTTTCTTAAGATAGGCCTGTAATGATATAAATTTCCCTCTTATTACCGCTTTCACTTGTCCCAATAATTCTGATACGTTGTATTTTCATTGTCATTAGTTTGTATGTATTTTTTAATCTCATCTTTTTTTGTTCTTTTATCCAGTCCTTTTTAAATAAGCTGTTGTTTAATCTCCATGTATATGTGGTTTTTTCTGCTTTCCTTTTACAGTAGATCTCCAATTTCAAAGCTTTGTGGTCTGAGAATACACTTGGTATGATTTCGATCTTCTTGAATTTGCTGAGACTACTTTTGTGTCCCAGCATATGGTCTATTCTTGAGAATGTTCCATGCGCACTAGAAAAGAAGGTGTAGTCTCTTTTTGCTGGATGAAGTGTCCTGTAAATGTCAATGATGTCCTATTTCTGTAATGTGTCTTATAGAGCTGTTATTTCCTTATTTATTTTCTGTTTGCATGATCTGTGCATGGCTGTTAGCAGGATGTTTATGTCCCCCACTATGATTGTGTATTCATCAGTTTCTCCTTTCAAGTCTGTTCGTAGTTTCTTTGTATATTTTGGTGCATCCTGGTTGGGAACATATATATGGATTAGTGTGAAGTCTTCTTGTTGTTGCATTGTGCCTTTTATCATTATGTAATGACCATCTTTGTCTTTTACTATCTTCTTTAACTTGAAGTTTATTTCATCAGATATCAGTATGGCCACTCCTTCTTTTCTCTGGTTACCATTTTCTTGGAGTATTGTATCCCATCCTTTTACTCTGAGTCTGTGTTTGTCCTTACAGCTGAGGTGTGTTTCTTGGAGACAGCATATGGATGCATTCTGTTTTTTAATCCAGTCTGCTACTCTGTGTCTTTTTATTGGTGAGTTCAGTCCGTTGACATTTAGAGTGGTGATCGATATTTGAGGATTTCCTGTGGCCATTACTTATTTCTTTCTTTGTTTTTTTCTTTGTTTATTTTTGTTTCTTTTTTGTTGTCCCAACTTTGTTCCATTTGTCCTGATGTTTTCTTTCAGGTTGAAGAGCCTCCTTCAGTATTTCTTGGAGTGCTGGCAAATTCCTTCAGCTTTTGTTTGTCTGAGAAGCTCTTTATTCCACCTTCATATCTGAAAGATTTTGCTGGAGAATTTATTCTTGGCTGGAAGTTTTTCTCTTTTAAATTTTTGAATATTGGATTCCACTCTCTCCTGGCTTGTAGAGTTTCTGCTGAGAAATCTGATGCCAGCCTGATGGGGTTTCCTCTAAAGGTTATAGTTCTTTTTTCCCTGGCTGCCTTGAGAATTGTCTCTTTGTCTTTAGTTTTGGACATCTTTAGTACCATGTGTCTTGGAGAAGATCTGTTGGGGTCCAGGTATCTGGAGGACCTGTTTTCTTCTTGAACTTGGGGTTCCAGATCTTTCCATAGGTTTGGAAATTTCTCATCTATGATTTGTTTCAGTATGCTCTCTGTAGATTGCTCTGCCCCCTCTTCTATTCCTATTATCCTGATGTTGTTTTGTCTCATGGAGTCGGATATTTCTTGCAGCGTTCTTTCAATCCTTTTGGTTCTATATTCCCTCTCTTCCTCTTTCTGAGCTGTTTCCATGTTCTGGTCTTCAATATCACTAATTCTTTCCTCCATCTGGTTGGTCCTGTTTCCTATGGCATTTATTTCATTTCTCACTTCTTTTATGGTATTATTTATTTCTCATATTTCCGTCTCAATCTTTCTTATGTTTTGAATTTCTTTGTTAAATTGTTCTTTTTGTTCACAGAGTTCTTTTTTTATGTCGTTTATATCTTTTTTTATATTATTTATCTCAGCTATGGTGTTCTGCCAATAGGTTTTCATTTCTCTCACAGCCTTTAGAATGGCTGCTTTAAATTCTCCGTCACTTAAGTGAATCCCTTCCAGTTGTAACAGGCTATCTTCTAGGGGAATTTCATGTTCTTTCTGAGGAGTTTTAGTTTTTAAGGAATTCATCCTGTCTGCTGGGTTCTTCCTCTTTGACTTGAGGGCTTTATGTTCACTGCCCAGATTATTGCTTTTGTGGTGTCTTGCTGTAGGGCAGACACTAGGTGGCGCTGGGGGGGCAAGTTTTGGGGAGAGGGGGCTGTTTGTTTCTTGTTTCTGATCTCCTACAGTGTTTTTGGAGGCTATGCGCATATATCCTGGGGAGAGGCCAAGAAAAGGCTTTTGCTGGGGAAGCTGTTTTTGCTAGCTGATGTGAATGCTAGCAAATCAAATCAGTCTTTCTTCCCAGCCCTGATTCAGTACCTGGCTGTCTAAAGGCTCACACTGCTTTCAGATCTCTGGGGTGCAGGAGAAAGTGCCAGCTCCATAGTCCAAAGCTGTGGGCCTGGCCTGAGACAGCAGGTTCGCCTTTGCAGCAGGCTGGGAACAGGAACTGCAGCCCTGTGTAGGTCTCCAGTGGGCTTAGAGCTGGGGTGTTATTTTTGCAGTTCAGAGTCCTCGCTCAGCCCTTCTACCACTCAAAAGTTCAGAGGCTGGCTCCCAAACTCCTTCTGTCCCCAGCTCCCCAGTCTCTCTCCCCTCCCCCAAACTGCGCAGCTCCGAATATTCAGCAGGGATCACATCCCGCGTGTTCCGTCTCTGCTCCCTTCCCTCTCCCCGACTCGCCCCCTTCTCGCCAGTCTTCAGGTGTTTACTTGCAATTTGTGGATTTGTCAACAGCTGGTTTGTCACTCAGGGTCCTCTTTCTTGGCTCCTGGACGGCCCGTTCAATTGTGTTTTCTGGGAGAGGCTTTAGGAACCTCCTCTCCAGTCGCCATCTTGTCTAAATCTAGAATTTATTTTTACACAAACAATTTAAACTGGAATTAATAGCAAAAATGTAGAAATTCAGTTAGCAAGGGTCCTGTTTGCACTTATCCATATTTCGTTTTCTCTTGTCCAGCAGCATTTTCTAGAACAACTGTGTGTCCACAACTCCTGATCCATAGCATTGCTATCCCGCAGCACCCACCCATGCCAACTGACTATTTTTGCTTCTCTCTCCCCAATCCCATCAGAGGCTGCAACATTTAGTGGTGGGAAAACCCATGAGGCATGTGGTGGGAAGCCATCTGAGGCTGTGTGCATTCATCTGGGGGAGTGGGTGGAACAGGGGCACACTAACTTTAGCCAACTCAACAGTTTCTGCCATGGCACACATTTCACAAAACTCTGGACAGCCTGCCAGGTAAAACTGCAAACCCCTATCAATAATCTCAAGCTTAAGTGGGTTAGGGCAGCTTCCCTGGGAATTGAATGCCACATAATCTCAAAGCACCACTAGAAAAAGAGGATGGAGACCAGAGATCAAGTCTCAAATAAAACAAACAAGCCTCAAAGGGTGTGAGGAACCTACTTAGAGCCTTCCTATATGGGACTTCACCCCATGACTATCCTTCTCCCCTACCTTGTTCTCCCCCTCTATCATTTATCCCCAGTCCAACTGCGTTAAGTAATCTGGTTTCCTACTCTGCCAGGATGTTCTAAGTGACCCAAGAAACACCAATATGCAGCCATTTTTTCCGTCCAGGGTTTGAATGTGTCCCACAGCAACTTGTTCTAGAAAACCCAAAATTTGTAGCGGGTTCCAGCAGGAAAGTCCTTGTCATCCCTTCGGTCAGGTAAAGCTCAAGATCTCTAAAAATGTACATCACTACAAATCCAATTGCCCACATTACTCATTTCACCCACAAGCAGTACTTTTTACTGTTTTTCCCAATTCAGCTACAATTCCAGTGCTGGCTTCCAGGGCTCATGCCACTCTCAACCATTTAAAGAAGATGGCGCACTGAAAATATTTGTGCTGAATGTGCAAAGAAGACAGTATTGAAGTATTTGGTGCCAATATTAGTGTGGATGGTGGGAAAGGTTGCCGAGACTGACCCAAGTGCAAGGAACCCTGAGGGCTCCTGCTGTGCCTGGTGGGCTGCTGGAATAAGAGCCGTGAGTCCCACCTGGATTGGTGGTAACTGTGGAAGCTAGAGTAATGTGGCAAGGCTTTGTCAGCTGTGTATTTTAGTTCACCCAGTGTGTCACTATTCCAACACCACTGCAGGAGACCTTGGCTGCCTCCAAATTTCTCCCACCTGAGCACCTTGGTGAATTTAATGCCAGCCCCTGGCCTTTTCTTTACCAGTGCCACAATTTCAGGAGTTCTCATTCATGGTGGCCTCTGCTCGTCAGTCAGAGTACCACACATGAATTTTGACTGGGTTCTGCCAAAGTTTGGAGTGTCCAACACTGTGAAAGGAACTAATGTGATGCTGAGAAGTGTGAAAACATCTGTGCCCTCAGGAATTCATCTTAGCTTTTCTTACATGAGTTGACTGTCTCTACAGGTGCAGGTAGAACATCTTATGTGTCATGTAAAGGAGCCAGATTCCTCCAGTGTCAGCAAGCACAAAGATTTATTTCAAATCATGAGGACATTTTTTTTCATTTCTACAAAGTTTCCTGTATGTATATGAAACCCTCACACACACTGAAACTTGGAGGATACTCTTGTTTCTTGAGACTGCTATCCTATTCAGCATCTTACTAAAAATAAATTCTAATGTCAGGTAGCGTTGGTTATAGAAAAAACAAAGAACTGTATGACTTCACTCTTATGTGGAATATAAAACTGTAAGCAATAAGGAAAAAAGAAATGAACAAACAAACAAATAATCCATGGACAAAATCAGTAGTTTAATGTTTATTTGGGGACGAGTGGATTAGGGAGGGGAGAAAGGGGAGAGGGTGGGAGAGGAGGGAGGGGAAGCTAAATATAAGGTGATGGAAAGAGAAGTCACATTAGGTGGTGAACTTATTATACAACAAGTTAGCAATGCACTGTAAAATTGTATGCCTGAAACCTATGTAATGCTTGCTGACAGATGTCACCCCAAAAAGTCTAACAATAAAAATGAATTAAAAAAATAAAAAAAGAATAACTATGATCAAAACATCTTCCTAACTGATGAATTGGTACTTTTTCTAATAGCTCTATGGCAGAACATTACCATGCTTTCATTTTGCACATGCTAACTAACCACAGCACCTACTATGTTCCCAGTGAGTACTCCAATGGTCATATTTCAAAACTGACCCTGGTTCCCACCTCAACTCATCCATGGTATTCACTTTGAAAATTAGAACCTTTGAGATCCTGGGACACCACCTCATATAAGACCCTTTTCTCTGAGCATCCCCACATACACTAGTATAAACACACATGGACACACACACACACACACACACACACACACACACACACACTGATAGTCCAGCTGGGCATCAGAAATAAAGTTGAAGTACACACAATCACACAGTGGGGGATATCAGAGGTGACAAAAAGTAATTGGAGGCAGCTCTGCTATGGTGCAGAAACACACAGCCTCTGGGCGCTACATCCAGAGCCCATAGTAGAAGAAGGAGAGATTCCAAGCTCTTGGGCAGGGTAATCACAAAGTGCCCAGGAGGCCACCTAAACCAGTGTCATTTCTGGACACCTGGAAATAACAAGTTATGGGTTTAGTGTTACCACCTTAGGCAAATGAAACTAGAAACAGATACCCCCAATGTGGCACAACTTCGGAAGAGGTCTCAGCTTACTCCTTTCTCAGGTGGTGTGCAAAGATATGGTGACAGCAATAATCTCAAAGCCTGCAGGAGGAATGGTTGTCTCTGGTTCTCCATCAGGCCCCAGTGTACTCCGAGTTCCTGGAAAATGTTTTTCACTCCCTGAAGTTTCTTCTGAGTATAGGGCTGCTTGGATTCAAGGGGCCTTTGTCATGCACAAGGTGACAGAGCACAAGAACACTCACTTAAAAACCAGGGGCAAGATCCACCTTGTTTGGAAACTCATAGTTCTCATTTTGAAGTGGGTAAAGTCATTGTCTGGGCTCTGGTGAGAGGTTTTGTGATTGAACTGGACAAACACCAGAGGAGAGAAAGAGGGTATGAGAGTGGATTCTGGGTTTCTCGTAATTCCATGGAACCTGTATGCCCAACCTCTTTCTTCCTGGACCCTGTTATACAAAGTCCTCTGAGAACAACAGACACAGGAATGTATTTTAATTTCAGGATTTTCTGCCTGGAGCTTCAGTACCAAGGCTGACCACCAGAAAGCAATCTGTCCCCACTGTGGTCAGTGGCCCAAGAATCAGGAAACACAAGAAGTCATTCTGGGTGCTTCCTGCCCCTGAGCAACATGCACCATTGATTATTAGCATCCATCTTTACAATTTGAGTACTCAGAGAAAGGAGGACGTTTTGAACCTGTTTACTATTTACTCAGTTTTGGTGACTGCTGCCCTTACCATATGCAGAGTTGAGAATACCAACACCATCTTTGCCTTTTAGCAGCTCAAAGCCTAGAGACTGACATAGACACAGCATGAAAGAAAATTTCTGTGAGAGAGAATATTGATAGCTGCAAGGAGGACAACAGACATTAGGTGTGTTTGCAAGGCCTACATAGTTATATTTGTGCTGTGACCAGAGAAAGAGTGGAGCCATTTCTACAGAATTTAAGGATTAGTCTTCCAGTAAGAGAAAGCTCAAACTGAAGAAGACCTGGAGGCAGAAATAAAATTCAGCACAAAGAAATTTCAGTAGAGTAGGAGATAGGGTTTCTTGAGGGAGCTGGAGGTAAGGAAGGCAGGGCCTGATCGGGCTGCCAGCACATGCTTCTTAAAAGTCAGGTGGTCACATTTCCTTCACATAGCATTTATGGAAAAAAAAACATGAACTATATCACTCACACTCTCTGTGATCAGGCACCAGGCTTGGCAGAACTGGGATTTTCTGCCTTTAGATCTCCTGAGAGACTGGGCTGAGTATCAACTGAGGCTCACATTAGGCAATGTCTGTCTGTGGGACCACACATGGATTATTAGGAAGATTCAGTTTAAGCAGAGGTCATGGTATTAACTGTCTGTGGTCCACATTTTTCAGATTTTCACTTGTGTCTCATAGAACAGATTATAAAATGTCACCTTGCCTTTCCATATAAAGGGATAAGAAAAACAGAAAGACAAACAGAAAGAGAAACAGTGATGCAAATAAAAGGATACATATGCACAGAGAGAAATAGGGCCCAAAAGACAGAGACAATGACAAAGAGAGAGACAAAGAGACAAAGTAAAACACAGAGAGTCAGAGGGACCCAGCAGTCATAAATTTTCTGTACTTGAGTGTTAGAAATGACACCCATTATTTTGTCCTATTCTATTACACACTTTAAAGCTCAGTAAAAAAATCTGTCCAGTTTCAGGCAAAGGGGTTAGCACAGGGATATTTTATGTGGAGGTGAGAACACTGGCAGTTACAGTGAGGCTGCCCAGCACATAAGCTGAAATGAGGTGCTTAAACCTGTGACTAAACATAACAGGAGTCCCTGGAAAGTTCTATCCCAATGGCAATGATGTCAGAATTTTTGTTCATTTAAACCCTCCTGGGATACAAGCAGGAGAGTCGGTGGAAGTCGCTAGTCTCAGAGCAGACACTGCCTGTGGCACTGTGTTTAGTGCTTTGTCCTTTATTTCACTAATCACCCCATTGTTACATCTGTGACTGAGCTCATGTGACCTCAGCCCAAGAATTCCAGGCACTACATGTGTATTTAGGTCTAAAGACAGCTTGAGAAATAGATGCTAGAACAAGAAACACTGTACAGTTAAGAGACTAGGGAGGCACTGAAAAAACAGGTGTGTCAAAAATCACATCACTGGTGACAAAAAAAAAATGCCAGGTTTGAAGTCAGCTCTATGTCCTCACAGTTAGGGCCAGGACTTTACCCAAGATTTCCTGATATTTTGAGTGATCTGTGCTGGTGCATCTGTGTATGAACTTGGCATAGGGAAAAGGGTGAGAATGCACCACCAAGAGAGTCCTTGCAGAGGTCTCTTCTCAGGAGAAAACCCAGCCAGGGGACCCAAGGCAGTGACCACACTTCTTGATCATAGAGCCCAACAAACTTGGAGCCCTGGTAACCAGGTAATCACAGTCTGGAGAAGCCCCTGCTCAGTTCTCATGGGTACAGACAGTCAATGTATTATAATGTTTTCTTCTTGTGTCCCCAGGTCCCGCAGAACTTTCCTCAGAAAAGCCAGTAGATTAAACTCTTTCTCTTGTCTAAGGTATTATTCAGGTATCACTCTTAAACCTATGGCCATTTTCAAAGCCAAATGTAACATAAGAAGGCCAAGAGTGGTCAAGGCCAAAACAGGCCAGTTCTCTGATTTCACCTTGACAGAATTATGTTTCCTCTCTCCCTCTCTCTGTGTATATGTGTTTATGTGGTGCTGGAGGTGGGGTTTTCACACAAGGAGAGCATGCCCTGAGCAGCAGTCAGCTGAGGAGGGCTCAGTAGCCTAGGGAGTTTGTCAAGTTCATATTGTCAGATTAAGGGTGGTTAGCTGGGATGTGGAGGATGGAGCTACTTTGCCTAGGGTTTATTCCATGCACTCCACAAGAATGTCATGTCACCGACTTGAGATCTGTGCTGACAAAGCCTGTTTCTGATCTGGGAGCTCAAGGCCTGGTGGGCAGAAGGGCTCTGATGCCTCTACACACGCTGCTGGTCAGGGTCACTTCAGAGCTCAAGAGAGGACATTAGCGATGACTTAGTTAATGGGATCACCCACTTCATGTCTATTCCATGAGAGTCAAGTACATCATGTCACCAAGTGTCAGTGCAGAACCTCGGTGGTGTCACTATGAAGGTATCTCTAAAACTAGGACTCAGAAATGGCACTGCAAGGCCAACATCTCAAACAATACCTTGTCCTCTTCGGAGCACAGCTTCCAGGGTTGCTTGCAGGTCATGATCACAGGCTTTGACCTGGAGCGGTGAGCTTAACTTGCACTGACTGAGTCTGGGAATCTGGATTCCAGGCAGACAGAGCTTCATGTTGCAATGGACCTGTGAGAGCTACACATGACCCTAAATGACTCAGTGCCACACACACAGGGAAAAGCTCCAGAGACTGGCACTAGGCCAGGTGAAAAGATGGGACTCAGACCAACATTTGTGCTTGCACCCAGAGGAGGTGGCTTTTCTGAGGACCTTGATCATGGGTCCTAGGTTTAAAATAAACCTGAAAAGTAAAAACATGAGTGACCATTGTTCCTATTCCCACTTCAGCTCCAGATCAGAAATCACAACAGAGCACAGATCCTGCATTTACCTCTTTCATAAAGTCTGTTGCAGAAACAGTAGTCCACAATGTCAAAGGCATATCAAGATTCCAAGGCATGTCCACCCTGAGCAATTGCTCCAGAGCTGCAAGTTTATCTGATGGTGAAAGAGCTTCAAGATTATCACCGTCAGATAGACCTTCATCTCTGGAGCAGTGGAGGTCAGGTGTCTGGCCTCCTGGAATGGAGCTAGGTTTGGCACAAAACTCAGCACTCATGGAAAATAAGCAGTCAGCAGTGCAAGCTCTGGATCCCCAAGGGATATCATTGTACCTAGTACCCCTATGGTGGTCGCTGGATATGGAATGCACTTATGCACTCTTTCCTGTAATACACCTTAATCCTGTTCCCCATCTGAAAATTTCTTTTATTGTTCTCTGTTTTTTTTATTCACTTGTTCTTTACTTTTTTACATTTATATAATATCTTACATTAGCACGTTAAATTTATGATAGTATAATTTAGTAATTATCATAATAAAGTGTACTTCCTTGAGCATTTAGTTTATGTATCATTATTATAAAGCTGTGAAATATTTCATCTTCCAAAACAAAATTTTTTACCTAAGCCCTTCATTTTCTACTTTGTTTTTTTTGCCTTCTGGCAACCTTAATCTAGTTCTCCCTCAGATTCTCTATTTATTCTAGATTTTTCCTATTATTTGAAGCATAAACTTAATTTCCTTTTATGTCTGGTCATAAAGTTTTTTAATTAAGTCATTAATTTTTATTGTTTCCATTGGGAATGTATATTTTGTATTATTCTTTTTTAAAAATTGAAACTCCAGATTCATTGAATAGTAAATGTATAAAATGAAAGTTTTTGGTAAATGCAGTGAATAACTAGCACGTGTGAAAATTGGCAGAAGCCTCATAAATCTATGGAGATACTTTGTTAACCTTAAGTGAAGAGACTAACACTGTCATGCTCTTACCTTCATAGCACAGAACATGAGGTCAAATATTCTCGTGCATTTTACTAACTGTGTGGCATTGGACATGTTACTGAACATGTAAAACTTCTGTTTCTCCAGCTTTCAATATATTTTCCAGAATTATCTTGAACAGGGCTTCTTAATTAGGGCTTACCATTCTTCTATAAAGGGAACTGAAGGAATGCCCATGAGGTATAGCTTAGTTGCTAATCAAGTAGTCCTATTGATATCTTCTATGAATATTTCTATAACACTTTCCATTGCTCTCCATACATTATTGCTTTAATTAAGATAGCAGAAAAGCAAAGTTGGTCAGTAAAATTTAGCAAATTAAGGAGGACATTCTCTTTCTATATTTGTTGAAAATGTACCTAAACTTGAAAAAAAAAAACACTCATTGAAAGGTAATGAACAGCATAGAATATATAGTTAATGAAAATGTAACAATTATGTAGAGTGACAGATGGATTATTAGACTTACTAAAGTAATCCCTTTTGTGAGGTATATAACATGCAACCACTATGTTGTTTGGTACACTGGAAACTAATAAAAATTGTATGGGACCAAATATTGGAAAATAATTTTTAAAATATATATTTTTAAATATATATACCTAATAATATATATACCTAAGAAGAGCTGTCTACAATGCAAAAAACCATATGCAAAAGAATGAACCTGAGCTGTGAACTCTCTCCATATACAAAAATTAACTCAAAAAGGGAAAGCGATTTTTAAGGACAATATTTTAGTGTGCTCACTTTGATTGGTGTCCAGAAATGACTCAGAAGACAGTTATCTCCAAAATAACAAACACTTTACAATGATCAATGTGACATCTCTCATCTAAAACTAGTGTACTTCCTGGGGTAGAATGTTTTCTCTTGTTGCTCTTTCTGAAATGATTTTTTTAGAGATTTTGAATTTAATGAATAAAATATCATGTCTCACATTTTCTGACTTTCAATGATGTTTTATATGGTTTCTGACTTTTTACTGTATTATGTAATTCACATATGCACATCTCTACTTTTAATATTTTAATATTTTGGGATGATTTCTTAGAAATAATATTACTTTTGAAAATAATATGAACATGTCTATGGTTTCATATACTTATTGCTGAACAACTGTAAAAAGCGGTATAGTTAAACCTACAGTTCCTTTGAAATTAAATTATTTAGTCAATTTCATAGCACATGCACTGTAATATAAAATAGTAAATGAACAAGAAGAAATCCATAACAAAATCAAAAGTAGTATGGTAAAAATCAATTAAAATATGATATAGATTATTTCTATAAAAAGGTACAATGACAATATTATCTAGAGAAAAGAAGTGTCACCATATTTAAAAACTAAGAAGATATTGGTGTTTCTGTCAAAATCACAAGAGCTTGAACTCAGAATAATTGACGCATCATGTCAGATCACTTCCAATCGATAATGTTAATGTTATACCAGCCAATGCATATGATATGATTTTAATACCAAAACAACTGACTGTTCTAAAATTACAACTACTGTTACCAAAAATAACTCATGTGCATTTATTTCTAACACAAACAACCACAAATTTAGAGTAAAATTTCATTTACAAAGATGACATTTTTTTATCAAATAGTATAAGATTTATTTTTATATGAAAAACCATCTATAATTTATGGCAGAAGTGTAGATAATTCAGTTAGCATAGCTACTGTTGGTTCTGTGCCTCATTTGTATTTTTTTTTGTCCTTTGTCTGGCTGCATTTTCTGGAAAATCTGGGTAACTCAATTTCTTACCATTGCTATAAACATCCCCACAAATTCTACCAACACTGCAAAATCTAATTTGTCATTTTCATTTTCCCCCAAACTTCTGCCCAAGGCCATCAAAGTTAATGGTTTAAAATTCCACAATGCACATCGAAGAAAGTAGTCCAATGCTGTGTGAGTGCTTCAGGAAATTGGGTTAAAAAGAGGCATGCTTGATTTAGCCAAGTTCATAAATTCAACTATGGAAGGCATTTCACAAAGGCACACCTGCAAACTCCTAGAGAGTATCATGAATTAAAGCGAGTCAGAACAGTTTCCCTGAAACAAAAATTTCAAATGATCTCCAACTGTATCTTGGAAGAGACATTCCAGAGACAAGAGACCACATCTCAGAGAACACAAAACCAGCCTGGCAGGGCATGCAGCTCCTATTTAAAGCCTTCCAAGATGTGACTTTCCTCACCCAGACTTCAGTTCTTTCACTCTTTCACCCCTCCCAAATCCATCCATACTAAAAAGTCTGATCCTAGTCAGCCCCAAGTCGCAATCATTGTTGCCCATCTGTGTTTTGAAAGTATTGCATGGCCACTTGTTTACAAAGTTCACTCTTTGTGTTGGAGAGGGCTGGTGGAGGAAGTACCCTGTCAGAAACATGGTACAGGATCACCAAGGGGCACAACGCTAAAAATCTAAAAGCACTCATCTGTTTGCACCATCATGCAGTCTCACCCTACTGCAGAAGCCCACCCACAGTGAATTCTTGCCTGGGTATTCCTCTTCACCCAGGAACTCATGGCTCATACCACTCTGGGCCCATCTGGGGAGATGGAGCTCTAAAACACCTACCATGAGTATGCAGAGAATGGAGAAAGTCTTGAAGACCGTAGTTCTCAGCCCAGCTCAGGCTGGAAAAAATTTAGCTGGAAATGACCACATAGCAAGAAATGATAAAGGTTCCCACTTTGCCTGGTGAAATGTGTGTTGGATGGAAAAGCCAGGTGAATGATATGTGGCTCTATCAGCTTTGTGTTTTATGAGACTCACAGGGCTTTTGAAACTTCCACTATCACCAGAGCCCTTGGTCCCATTCAAACACCTCTCTTTAGAGCAGAGACAAGGCCACACCTTGTTCTTTCTATTCCAGCACTAAGATCCTGAAAGTCCAGGCCCAGTGCAGCCTCTACTTGTGAGTCAGGCCCAAATACCAGAGTTTTGACTGGATTTCCCAAATATTTGAAGTGTTTAACACTCTGATGGGAAGTAAAGTGACACTAAAAATTGTAAGTGCATCTTTGCTCTCAAAAATTTATGTCAGCTTTCTATACAGAACTGCTGACAACCTACACATGTCCACATATCACATTTTAGGTGTCACTTTGAAAAGCCACATACCAGCAATGTAAGAAAGTGCACAGGTTTCTTTCAAAGCATAAAAGCATTTTCCTTTACTGCTGCAAAACTTTTCTGCCTGTTTATGAAACTCTCCTGTAGGGAGCGTATGAGCCAGAAGCCAGGTCTTTTGAGAAAACAGGTTTTAGCAAGGTTACCTATGTGCTTGGAATCCATAGTTCAAGGGTTTTGCAAGGCAACCCAGAGCTTGCTGCACAAGGACAATACTTTAGATGTGGTTTCTGGCTTAGAGAAAAAAAAGTAATATGACATTGTGAGCAAAAACTGCTTGGTTTCTGGGAGGAAACTGAGATATGATTCCTGGCTCACATGATCTAGAAAAAATAGTAGAATAGGTTGTGCTTCAAGGTTAATTGGCCAGATGTTAATCTACTATAGTCATCTGGGACTATAATGAGCTGGGAGGAAAACACAATGTGTATCTCTTAGTTGAGATATACTTTCCAGCTTTTACACCTTCAATGTACCCTGCCTTGCATCTTTCTTTTTCTAACCCTATAAAATAAACATGCTAATGCCAGGGTGGGTCGCTGTATCTCCATTGGAGCTCAGAGAACCACCCAGACCCAGCTTTTCTGTCTAAGTCTGTGTTTGTGTGTTTATTTCTTCATTCCCTATCACCTCTCCTCTGGTTCTCCTGTTCACCTGCACAGGTCATGGCAAGTGGCACTCAAATAGGGACCAGAGCATGAAGGAACTCAAAACGTCAGATGAAGGAACACTCCCGAGAGGCAATCACAATTAGAAGAGTGTTAAAGGCCATCAGCTTTTAACAACTAAGGTAAGTGGGAGCGAAATACGACAGTTGGGTGTAAAACATGGGACATTCAGAATCTAAGAAAAGGGAGCTCTATGTAGATATGTTAAAGTATAAGCTACAAGCTAAAGGCAGCAATATAAAAAAGCATCAGCTTTTAAAGTTTTTAGATTTTGTACAAAAAGCCTGTCCTTGGTTTCCTGAGGAAGAAACTGTAAATACTCAAACTTGGGAAAGGGTAGGAAAACAACTGAGGGATTGTTATGCAGCTGATGGGCCTGAGAAAACCCCTGTACATACTTTTGCTTTGTGGATGTTAATTAAAGAATGTTTAGATCACAGAACAGCATGTGTGCAATTACCTGAGGAATTTAATTCTATGACTTTAGCTAAGACTATACAGGGATATGAGAAATTACACTCACTAGTCCCTGATTCTACAAAAATTCCAGATGAGTCTCTCCATCCTGAATATAAAAAAGAAGTTAAAACGGAGGCTGAATGAGACAAGAGATAAAAAGGATTCTGATTCAGAGGATAAGGAGTCAGATGATGAGAATGAAGACAGCCTTCTGCAAGGGGTTCAAAAGCTTTTTGCAGACTTGCCATCTAAATCAAGGGCAACTGCTCCTAAATGACCAACAGAGATGCCTAAAATGATACCTAAAAGAGACACCTCTGTGTTTCATATGTTTCCTTTACAGTTGGCTTTACAAGAAGCTAGACAGGCTGGAGAAGATATATCTAATTTTATAGGAACATTTCCAGTCCTTGAAAGACCAGACCCTAATAATCCAGGGCAAATTTTAAGACACTATGAGCCTATTCTTTTTGAAACTTTTTTTTAAACTTTGACAGGGCTCAAAAATGCAGCCCCACTTCTCTTTTTGTATTGAGTTTGGTGGAATTTTTACAAGACATTTATTTACTCTGCATTATTGGAATATTATAGCAGAGCCTGACTCAAGGGAGGAGATTATCTACTATGGAAAACGGGATTTCAGGATTTATATGAGGTTCAGGCTCGGTGCAATCATGATGCAGGACTGCCCATTACTTTAGAACAATTATGGTGCACTGGGCTGTACACTCCTATACAGGTTCAAACATTGTGTACTTTACAAACATATCAACAAATAGCAGCAGCGGGAACAAGGACTTGGCGAGAATTACCTGCAAAAAGCAAAAAACAACTGGACTTGACTAGTATTCATTAAAGACAAGATGAGAATTTTTTCATATTTTGTCTCACATCTGCTCACAGGAGCTGGACAAATTATTGCTGACCCTGATGCTAATTAAATAATTGTTAAAAAATTGGCTTTTTAAAATGCTAATAAAGCCTGATGGCAAGCCTTGCTACCATATCATAAAAAGACTTCACTTAATGATATGATTTGCATTTGCACAGATATTGGGTCAACTCATATCTGGGGTCTTGCTCCTGCTGCTTCTTTAAAAGACGTGTTTCATGACACAGAAAAAAAAGAATGGGAGATGCTTTAATTGTGAATGACGAGGCCGCTTTTCTAAAAATTGTAGACAAAAAGGAGATTCATGAGGACAAAGACAATTCAAAATAACTATGTCTCCTGGATTATGTCCACATAGTCACTGGGTTAGGCACTAGGCAAATGAGTGTAAGTCCCTATCTTATATTAATAGACAATCATTAAAACCACAGGGAAACTTAACTAGGGGCCAGCCATGGCCCTGTGAAACAATGAGGGCAACTTCTCCTTCGAGTCAAAGAGACAGTCAGTCACAACCTTTTCAGAGCCACTCCAGGGAATGCAGAAATGGACCTCTGTCTCAACTCCAAATTCATATTAACATAAGAAATTGGTCCTCAAGCCATTCCTACAGGAGTTTATGGACCACTTCCTCCAGGTACAATGGGCTTAATTTTAGTAAAAATTAATATGATCATGAAAGGACTACAAGACCATGCAAAAATTATAAATGCTGATTATATGGGAGAAATTAAAGTTATGGTACAATCTACCCAGACTATTTTACAAGTTCTATCCTCAGACCATATTGCACAGCTTATATTACTTCCTAATGTTTAATCAGGCAAAGTGTTAACTACTTCCCCTCGAGGGACAAAGTTTATTGGTCTCATTAATTGACAAAGAGAGGCTTGAATTAAAAATAAAAATAAATGGTAAATCCTTTTGGGGGCTTTTAGATAATGCACAGAGATATCAGTCATTGCACATAGACACTGGTCTCAGGCTTGGCCTCTTAATCAATCTCACACAGAGTTGCAGGGAATAGGAAAAGTGACATCTCCTTTCCAGAGTGCTCAGCTTTTAACTTGGGAGGATCAGGACGGAGAAACAGAAACTTTTATTCCATATGTACTGCCTGGCTTGTCTGTCAAATTGTGGGGTCGAGATATATTGTCTCAAATGGGAGTTATCCTTCAAAGCCCTAATAATATTGTTACTCATAAAATGTTTCAACAAGGAATTAATCCCAATAAAGGGTTAGGAAAAATTCAACAGAGAATGACCGCTCCCATTGTTCCTATGTCCAAACTAGATGCAAGAGGCTTACGATATTCTTCAAAAAAATTTTAGGGAGTTCCCTGATGGTGTAGCGGCTTAAGGCTTCGGCGTTGGTGCGGTCAGTGCTGTGGCCTGGGTTTGATTCCCAGTCAGGGAGCTACCCACATATCAAAAAGTAAAAAAAAAAAAAAAAAAAAATTTAACAGGGGCTTTGGTCAATTCTCCCACCCAAAAACATGTCTCAAAAATCATTTGGTTTTCTGATTATCCTGTCTGGGTAGATCAATGGCCCCTAACTAGGAAAAAGTTACAGGCTTCAAAGCAACTACTTGATGAACAACTACAAAAGGGACATATAGAGCCCACCAACCGTCCATGGAATACTCCTATTTTTGTCATTAAGAAAAAAATCAGGAAAATCTTAGAGCCGCTAATAAAACTATGGAAATTATGGGGCCTCTCCAACCAGGGCTCCCTTCTCCTTCAGCTATACCTTTAAATCATCATTTGATAATAATAGATATAAAAGACTGATTTTTTTTTACTATTCCTTTACATCATAATGACTGTAAAAGTTTTGCTTTTAGTTTTCCTTCTTTAAATCAAAAAGGGCCTATGAAAAGATATTGCTGGGAAGTTTTGCCACAGGGTATGGCTAATAGACCTACATTATGTCAGAAATGTGTTGCCCAGGCCATCTAGCTTGCCCAAACAAAATATCCTAAGGCTTACTGCATTCATTATATGCATGACATTCTTATTAGTCATGCTAATGTTGCTACTTTATTTCCAATGTTCTTCAATCTTAAAATTGCTTTAAAGATTTCAGGTCTTTGTACTGTCCCTAAAAAAATACAAAAAACAGCTCCATTTCCATATCTTAGGCATATAATTGAAGGCAAACAAATTATTCCACAAAAAGTAACCAAAAAGACCACTTAATACTCTAAATGATTTTGAAAACTGTTAGGAGATATAACGACCCAAGCAAGGGAGGCACTGCAACAGGTTGAACAAGCCATTAACATTTCTCAGCTCACTCAAGTGGATCCTAATAACAGTTTACTTAATCATTTTTGACAATCCTCATACTCTTACAGCTGCTTGATGGCAAACACTGGGAGTTATAGAACGGCTCATTCACCTGCTAAGGTCATTATGCCTTTTTATTATCTTGCTGCCTCCTTAATCATGAAGAGACGGTGGCGAATTCGCGAACTTCTAGGATCTGAACCGTCTGTCATCATTGTTCCTTTCTCTGTACAACAACAACAATGGTTGTGGCAGTTGGCTGATTGTTGGCAAATTGCCTTAGCTAACTTGCCTAGTCAAATTTCAGTACATTATCCATAAATTTATTCAATTCACTAACTGACATGGTTTTATTTTTCCAAAAGTTATTGTGGCCACCCCCATCTCAGGAGCTCACACAGTATTTACTGGTGGTTCTAGTTCAGTCTATGCTGGATATTATTCACAAACTGGTAATAAAGTTGAAAGTATTCATTATAAGTCTGCTCAAAGAGCTGAACTTTGGGCTGTTCTTATGGTTTTTACTGACTATCCCACTCAAGCTCTTAATATTTACAGTAATAGTAATTATGTTGTTCATATTGTGAAATTAATTGAGAATGCAACTATAGGTCGTACTAATAGTAAAGAATTGTTTCAGCTTTTTGGTCAATTACAGCCGCTTATCAGAGCTTGTATACAGCCTTATTTGATTGCTCATTTGCGAGCACATACTAATCTGTCTGGTGCTTTAGCCAAAGGAAATGCTACTGCTGATTTTCTTGTATCAGCTGCTCTTTCTTTAAATCCTTGGGATGAGGCTTGTCAGGCACATGCCCTTCATCACCAAAATGCAGCTTCCCTTCATAAAGAATTCATAATCACAAGGGAACAAACACAAAAAATTGTAAAATCTTGCCCTCAATGTCTCATACATATTCCTGTTTGGCCTACAGGAATTAATCCTTGAGGCCTTAAACCTAATCAAATTTGGCAAATGGACATAACTCATGTTGCTGAATTTGGACGGTCTAAATATGTTCATGTTAATGTTGATACTTATTCTCATTTCATTTTTGCATCAACACAAATGGGAGAAAGTGTGAAACATGTAATTAATCATTGTATTGCTGCTATTGCAGTTATGGGAAATTCTCAACAAATGAAAACTGACAATGGTCCGGCTTATATTTCTCAGAGTTTACAACAATTTGCTCTTCAAAGGAGCATTCAGCTTAAGGCTGGCATTCCTTATAATCCACAAGGACAAGCTATTGTTGAAAGAGCTCATAAAACATTAAAAATTCAATTACAAAAAATAAAGGGGGGATTATAGGGTATTCCCTTACCCCTCAAAATTATGTTAATCATTCTCTTTTTATTTTAAATTTTTTGGATTGTGATGAACAGGGAGTTTCCCCTGCAGATAGACATTTTCAAAAGGCACCCTCTTTGCAGAGAGGCAAAATAATATGGAAAGATTTGGCTATTGGGCGGTGGCACAGGCCAGATCCAGTAATAATGTGGGGAAGAGGATTTGTTTGTGTTTTTCCAGAAGGAGGTTTACAGCCTATATGGGCTCCTGAACAACTTGTAAAACATCATGAATTGCAAGGAGCTCATTCCATCCCTGTGGAAGATGAGCCTCATGGAGCCAGTGACCATTCCAAAAGGTGAGCCACTGAAACTGACCATGGCAATCCCAGAAAGTAAATCCTTCAAAAGGGTATGACACTCACCTGTGGTGACCACTAAGAAGAGCCAAACTCCAACTTGGGGTCAGCTAAAGAAGCACACTTAGGAGGGCTTCATTCTTGTACAAACTACAGGGATGAGTGTTACTCCTGAGACTCTTTTCTTGGCTATGCTTGCTATTGTGGGCACCCAGGTAATGAGAGTACAGGGGGAGACTTATTGGACATATGTGCCTAATCCTCCTGTTGCTCATATAGCAAGCTAAGAAGGTGGCTCAGTCCCTGTTTTCACAAATGATACCTCCCTTATGGGAGGACATCCTGATAGACATATCATGCCTGATTGAAAAAAACTTTAGTTATGCTGGCTTAAACTCTCAGAGACCACTATGCTTAAATTTGGAGCCAACTAGAGATGCTGAGTCACAGTGGCCAAAGTGCATTGATGTTTCACTTGCACAAAAGACCAGTGTTATCAAAAGTGGGGAAGAAATAACAACATATTTTAATGAGTTTAACAGTTTAGTATACAGTACCCCCACAAATACTTAAGCTCAGCAACCATATCCTCCATGTCATCTTCGATATGTTCAAAACATTTGTTGGCAAACATGTACTTATCATACTTCCATGATTCATTGGCTAGGAGATGGATAGACTGTATTTGACTGGTCCAGTAATAAAACTGAAGAATGGAAAAGAGAATCTCCTATTGTGGTGTCTTGGACTACACCATTATTAGTTACACAGGCTGGTGCCTCACAGTTAGACCTTTGGCTCCTAGCAGCAGTCATAGGAAAGATTAATGTAACCAAAAATGGCACTACAAATCCATTTGGCTCTAGGGCCTGTGTAAGTATCCTTATATGCTTCTCCATGGATCAGTAAAAATGTTTTATAAAAATTCTCACTATAATGTGAGTTGCTTAAGCTGTAATCTTACTAACTATGTTACTTCTATTCAATCAAATAATCAAATTATAGTATTATATCAGCCCTCTTTTGTAGTGCTTCCTGCTAACATTACAGGACCTTGGTATCATGATCAATGTCTTCAAGTACTTCAAGAGATTCATAATCAGTTGACTCTCACTTGTTGAGCTATAGGTTTGGTTATTTTTGGAATAGTTTCTTTAATCACACTTATATCAACTTTAACAACTTTTGCTCTTGCCTTGTCTCAATATATTCAAGATGCTCATTATGTCAATGAACTTACACACAATACTTCATTGGTTTTAAATAATCAAGAAGATATTGATGAAAAATTAGAAGTTAAAATAAATGCCGTAGAAACAGCTGTCATTGGAATGGGCAATGAAATAGAAAGTCTTAAATTTTGCCAAAATCTTTTATGCCATGCAAATTATAAGGCAATTTGTGTAACTTCTATGAGCTATAATAAATCCAAATAATGTTGGGATAAAGTTCAAACACATTTATTAGGAATTTGGACTTACAATAAAATATTACTCTCAATTTATAAGACTTACACTCTGAAATCCTTGTTATTTAAAATAGTCATGTAGATGTCCTTGATCCTGCTCAAGTAGCTCAAGATATTCTAACAGGACTTAAAAGGTTCAATCTGCCAAATATCTTAAAACATTTTGTGTGGTACTTGTTGGCTATCATATGCTTCATTGGTATTTTATTTGTTCTTTTCTTAGTCAGCTGCCGCTTCCTCCAGTCCTGAGTCTGAGCCCTTCAATTGAACACACATCATCTCATCTTAAAAAATAAAAAAAAGGGGAGATGTAGGTAGTGTATGAGCAAAAAACCAGGTCCTTTGAGAAAACAGGTTTTAGCAAGGCAACCTTGGAATCCACAGTTGAAGGGTTTTGCAAGGCAGCCCAGAGCTTGGTGCACAAGGACAATACTCTGGATGTGGTTTCTGGCTCGGTGGAAAAAACGTAATATGAAATTGTGAGCAAAAACTGCTTGGTTTCTGGGAGTAAACTGAGATATGATTCATGGCTCACATGCTCAATAAAAAATAATAGAATAGGTTGTGCTTCAAGGTTAATTGGCCAGATGTTAATTTACTGTAGTCATCTGGGACTGTAACAAGCTGGGAGGAAAATACAATGTATATTTCTTAGTCGAGATATAATTTCCAGCTTTTACACCTTTGACCTACCCTGCCTTTCATCTTTCTTTTTTTTACCCTATAAAATAAAAATGCTGATTCCAGGTGGGGTCTCTGTGTCTCCATCAGAGCTCAGAGAACCACGCAGCCCCAGCTTTTCTGTCTAAGTCTGTGTCTGTGTGTTTATTTCTTTATTCCCCATCGCCTCCCCTCTGCTTCACCTGTTCACCCACGCAGGTCTCGGCACTCTCCCACATATCAAACCCTGGAGGACACTTATGGTTTCTGAGACTGCTGTCCTTTTCTAATTTTTACTAAAAATGTATAGTACTAATATCAGGTAGCATTATAATAGGTGATGTATTTTTACTCCTTTTAACAGCCTTATGACAGAGTATTGCCATAATCCCATTGTACAAAAACTGGCTAATCAAGCAACTGCTATATCTCCAGTGCATACTTTAATGGCCATGTCTTAGATTTTACCATGGGCTCTGGCTCAACTTGTCAATGGGGTTTGCTTCAGAATGAGTATTTCTGAGATTATGAAGCACCCATTCATGTTGGGTTCTTTTCTCTGAGATTTCCAAACATGCATTGTGCGTTTCTGTGCTTGTGTATACATGCAGAAATGTACACACACATATGCACACATACACACACAAAGACACAATGACTGCCTACCTGGAGGTACAAGAGAAATACACACTCAAGAGGTTTTCATACAGAGAGATGAAGGGGGTTGGAGGCAGCTCTGTCATAATGCAGGTCCACCCAGTTTCTGGGCATCATGCACAGAGCCCATAAATAGGGAAGCGAGATATGCCATGTAATAAACAGAATAAGCCAATGCTCAGAAGTCTTCTCAAACTAGCATCATTCTTGGGCACCTGGAAATAACAAAGTGTGGTTTCTGTGTCTCCAACCTTTGCAGCTATAACTAGAAGCAGACACATGCAGTGTGGAGGGGTTCAAGAGAAAAAGCCTCAGCTTTCTCTTTGCTAAGATAATGTGCATAGATGCAGCAAGAGCAATAGTCTCATAATCTGCAAAATGGCATGATTTCACTTGTTCTCTGTCAGGACCCAGTGTGTTTTGCATCTCTGACAAATGCTTTTTACACCCTAAAAGTCCTTCTGAGCAGAGGGCATGTTGGAAGCTAATAGACATGGGTCATGCAGAGATGTGGGAAAACACTGAAATAGAAATAAGGGGCAAGGCCAATCTGGTTAAAGATTCAGGGTCCTCATATGAAATTGGGTCATTGCCCAGGTGTTTGAAAGGCCTTGCAATTAAACTTGACACACCAGAACAGTGTGGAGAGACTGAGAAGGGAGTGAAGCTTCTGAGGTTTCTCACATTTTTTGGAACCTGTAGCTACAGGTCCTTTCCCTCCTGGTCCTAGTTGTACCAACAGCATTGAGAACACCAGACACATGAGTGTGTTCTGACTCCAGGATTTCCTGCCTAGGGCTGCAGTACTGGGACTGACCACTAGAGTATCAGCTCTCCATACTATGCTCAATGGTCCAAGAATTAAGAAACACGAGGATCATTCTGGGTGTTTGTTGCCTCTGAGCAACATGCCTCATTGATTATTAGCATTCATCTTTATAATATGAGCTGCTCACAGACTAGAGGGAGTTCTGAGACATTTTCACAATTTATTCAGCTTTGGTGGCTGCTGCACTCAACCTAAGAAAGCCTGAGAGTACCCATATGATTAGGTTATGCCTTGAGCAATAGCTAGCTGAGAAAATTCAGTAGCCAAGTGGGGCTGGTGAACCCTCGGTCACAACCCAGACTGAGGGTGGATAGCTGAGAGGTTGAGAACACAGCAACTAGGGCTAGGGTTTATTTCAAGGCCTCAGAAGGAATGTCATGTCACCGAGTTGAGGTTTGTACCAACAAAGTCTTTACCTGATTTGGAAGTTAAGTTCAGGTGGACAGAAGGGCTTTGATGCCTCCACAATGGCTGCTCATCCAGGTCACTGCAGAGCTCCAGACAGGACATTGGTGATGACCTAGTAAATATAAGCACCCACTCCATGTTTCACTGCTTGAGAGGTATGCAGGATATGTCACTAAGTGCCAGTGTGGAACCTTAGTTAGTATCACCATAGAGGTGCTTTGAAATCAGGATGAAGAGATGCCACCAGACCAGCCACCAGCCAGGCCACTCCCCAAGACATAGCCCCAAGTCTGCTTGCAGGTCATTTCATGAGGCCTTGACCTGGATTGCCAAGCTTAACTTCTGTTGACTCCCTTATATCCCAGCCCAACCACTGGGATATAAGGGAGGCAAGGCCTCAGGCTGAGATGAGCCTGTGAAATGTTCACATTTGCTCACAGGGATGGCAAGGAGCAACACACAAAAGGAAGAGACCCACTAGCTGAGAGTTGGCCAGGTGAAAAGATAGGACACAAATAGAATGCCATCTGGGCCTGCACCTAGAAAAGATGGCTTCTCCTAAAGTCTCATTCAGGAGTCCTGGATTTGGAATGTACCTGGAAAGAAAGGATGTGAGTCAAATCTATCCCCACTACAGTTCAAGCTCAGGAATCACAGCACAGCCCAGACCCTGCTCTTACGTCTGCTGAGGAAACTTACAGGGGCAGCAGCCAGCCAACATCAAAGGTACATTTAGATCCTGAGGAATGTCCAACCTGAGTAGCTGCCCTGGAGCTGCTGATCTATCTGATGGTTACTAAGCTACAGATCTGTCACCATCAGAAAGACCTGGAGCCCTATGGCAGGGTGGAGAAGGCAGGTGTATGGAGCAGGTCCTGAAAGAGACTTATGCCTGGCACAAAACTCAGCATTCTTGGAAAATGAGCCATCACCTCTGCCAGTTCTGGTATTTCAAGGGAACCTGGAAATGTTACTGCACTTAGTATTTCTACAGCAGTGGCAGGACCTAAAATGACCTCCAGCACTGTTTCCTGTATACCACATTCAATGCTGTTTCCCATCTGATCATCCATTTTATTGTCTCTCATTGTTTTTGGTTCTTTTCAAAATTTATTTTATACACACTTATATAATCACTTACATTAAGGTTTTAAATGCATTTCAGTGAAATTTAATAATTATCATGATTAACTTTACTCTCATGAGCATATAGTTCATCCATCATCACTATTAAGATGTGAAATATTTTACCTACCCCCGCAAGAAATTCCTCACACAAACCCTTCACTCCCAACTTCTTCTGTCCCCAGACCCTGGCAACCCAAATCTATTTCTCTCTCTGATCCTATACTTATTGTGGATCTTGGATCTTAATTGTAGTGTAGGATAGGTCCCCTTTTTTTGTCTGCCCATGTAATTTTTGAAGTGACTGATTAATTTTTGTTTTAGTTTCCATTACAATTAGCTTTTATATTCTTGTCATGTTAAAAATTAATATCCTCAATAATTAAATATTAACATTATAAAATGAAACCCTTTTGTAAATACAATAAATTACCAGCACACATGAACATGCTAGAAGCTTTATAAGTATATGGAGATGCTTTGGCACCTGGCTTTCAAGCAACCACTCTCAAGCTGTTACGTTCTCAACAAAGACAATGAGTTTAAATATTATTGTACTTTTTACTAGCTCTGTGGCCCTGGGAAAGTTAGTGAACCTGTAAACCTTGGTTTCTCCAGCTTTCAATATACTTTACAGAATTAGTTTGACTGTGTATTTGAATTAGGTCTCACAATTCTCTTTTAAAATAAATTGAAGGCATGCCTACCGAGTATAGCTTAGCTGCTAATCAAGTAGTTTCATTAATAAGTTATCTATGACTATTCCTGTAATACTTTCCACTGATATGTACAAATTTCTAATTTAACTGAAGCACAAGGAACACAAAGTTTCTTGGTTAAGTTCAGCAAGTGAAGAACACCCTTGCTGTGTGTGTGTGTGTGTGTGTGTGTGTGTGTGTGTGTGTGTGTATATATATATATATATATATATATATATATATATATATATGTGTGTGTGTGTGTGTGTGTGTGTGTGTGTGTGTGTGTGTGTGTGTGTATTTGAAAATGTTCCTAAAATGAAAAAAATATATGACCTGAATGTAAGTTACAGCATAGAAAATATCTTCAATAATATTGTGGTAACTATGCACAATATTACTGATGGGTAGTTAGACCCATTGTGGTGATAACTTTGTGAAGTATTTAAATGTGTAATTACTATGTTGTTTTGTACATCTGAAACTAATATACTATTGCATGGCACCAGATTTTTAAAAAATAACTTTTTGAATTATACACACATACACACATAGTCAGAGACAAAGCGAGAGAGAGAGAGAGAGAGAGAGAGGGAGAGAGAGAGAGCTGTTTGTACTGTGAAGTTGAAAAGTGACCTTAATGAAATTTTTTCATGCTCTGACTTTGTTTTGTGTCCAGTAATGCCTCAGAAGAGAGCCATCTCCAGTAAAACAAACACTTTGAGATGACAAAAGCGAAATCTCTTATGCAACGACTAGTGTACTTCCTGGGAATAGAGTGTTTTGTCTCATTACTCTTTTTGAAATGATTTGTTTTCCTAGAGTTATAAAATTTAATTGATAAAAAAAAGTCACACATTTTCTGATTGTCAGAGATGTTTTATATGGTTTCTCATATTTACTATAATATGTATTGCATATATGAAGATCTTCACTTCTAATGTTCACTTAAAAGTGGTTTATGAAAATGAATAAAAAATGGTTTATGAACATGCTTATGGTTTCAGATACTTATTGCTGAACAACTGTAATAAAGTGGCATGTGTAAATATACACTTCCTTTTAAATGAAATAATTCAGCCAATTTTATTGTATATGTACTAAAACATGAAATATTAAACTAACAAGACAGAAAATCCACTACAAAATAAAATATGGTGTGGTAATTATTAATTAAATATATAATACAGATTATTTCTATAAAAATATACAGTAACTATCACCTCAAAAGAAAAGTGTGACCATATTTAAAAACTAAAGAGATGTTGGACTTTCTTTGAAAATTACAAAAAGTTATTGAGGCAAGAATAAATTGAAGAGAATAATTTCAGATCGTTTTGAACAGAGGATGTTTATGATATATAAGCCGATGCATATTACATAATTTTAAAAACAAAACAACTGATGAAAATAAAATTATAGCTTTTGCTATCAGAAATAAATAGTATGAATTTACATCTAACCCAAATAACCACCAAAGTAGAGAAAATATTTATTTACAATAATGACATGGACTATAAATTATTATGACATTAATTTTTATACAAACAACAAAATATAACACACCGCAGAAGTAGAGACAATTCATTAAGCATAGCTCTTGTTTGCACTGCTGCCTTATTCATATTTCTTCTTCTATCGTCTGGCTGCATTTTCTGAAATGACTTGGTTCCCAAAATTTGAGAGCCATATTATTATTGTGAACATCCTCACCCACTCAACAAATCCAGCAAAAGCTAATTTCTCTTTCTCCTATCTCCCTAATCTTCTGCCAGAGGACTCCAATGTTTGTTCTTTAAAAACCTACAAGGTGCATGAAGTGAGGTCATCTGAGGCTGTTTGTGTACCTCAGGTGAGTGGTTGGAAAGAGGGCACACCATCTTTAGTCAAGTTCACAGTTTTTGCTGTGGTAGACATTTTGTAATGGTATACCTGCAAACTGTTAGCATTGCTCACCAACTAAGTGTGTCAGAGCAGCTTCCCTGAAATAAAAATGTATAATTATCTTTAAGTATAACTAGGAACAGAAACACTGGAGGACAGGGACCAAGTTTCAGAAAATGCAAACCAGCCTCACAGGTTGTGTAACTTATTTAAAACCTTTAAAGATGGGAATGCCCTCATTTGAACTACAGTTCTATTGTTCTTTTTCTCCTCCCTAGTCCATCTTCCTAAAGTGGTCTGTTCCCTGACTCTGCCAGGGCATGCTTTGAGACCCAAAAACCCACAATTTGCCGCCATTGTTACCTACCTGGGTTTCCAAAGCTTTGCAGAGTCACCTGTTTAAAAAAATCCGTTTCTTTTGGAGCAAAGAGAAGAAAAATAAACCTCTTAGACACTTGGATGGTAAGTTCCAAAATCTTCAAAGGGGCACAGTACCCCAAATCCAAGTGCATACATCCCTTTGCACAATCTTGGAGGCTCACACTACTTGGGCCACACATATGCAGTGACCTTTTCCTGGTTTTCCCTCTTCAGCCATGACTGCAGTGCTGGCTGCCGGGGCTTATACCACTTCCAGCCCATCTGGGAAGATGGTGCTCCACAAATATCTAGCATTAGGTGTAGAAAATAAAGAGTCTTAAAGATCATCATGCTTAGCCCTGCTTGGGCACTGGAAGAATTTTCTTAAACTGACCACAAAATCTGGGACACTGATGGTTCATGCTCTGTCTGGCAGGATGCAAAAAATGCTGTGAGTCATGCATGGCTTGATAGCCTCACTTTGGACAAGAAAGCCAGGAGAAGGAGGTGTGGCCCTATCAGTTGTATATTCTATTAAACCCCACATGCTTCTGAATCATCCAAGCCACCACAGCCCTTGTTCAACTTTAAACGCCTCCCACCTGAGCAAAGACAAGACCACTTTCTGTTTTTTTCTCTCCCAGTGCTAAGATTCTGGAAGCCCTGGCTTAGTGACGCCTGTGCTGGTCAGTCAGAGAATGATACCTGAGCTTTGACTAGCTTCCACAAATGTTTGGAATGTCCAGCACTGTGTTGGGAACTAAGGAACCACTGAGAAGTGTGAGTATATTATTGCCCTAAAGAATCAATCTCAGATTTTTTACACAAGCTAATGACAGCATTTACAGGTTCACATATTCAATCTTTGACTTTATGTTGAAGATCCAGACCCCACAATTGTAAGCAAGCACACCAATACTTTTTAAAGCATGAGAACATTTCCTTTCATGGCTCCAAATTTTTTCTGCCTCTTCATAAATCACTCATACATATCAAAACTTGGAGGACACTGCTGGTTCCTGAGCCTGTTGTTTCATTCAGATTTTTACTGAAAGAAATAGTACTAATGTCACATAGTATTGATCATGTAATTACTATGAGCAAGGCATCATAATGGGTGGTGTATCATTACTTTTTCTAACAGCCCTATGACAGAGCATTACCATGATTCCATTGTACACAGGCTGACAAACCAAATAACTGCTATGTCACCAGTGAGTACTTAAATTGCCATTTTTTAGATCTAAAACTGGGCCATGCCTCAACCAGTCCAAGGTTTTTGCTTTGAATATGACTTCTGAGATTCTGAGCCAATCACTTATGTTAGATTTTTTTTCCCTGAAGATCCCTATATACATTCACGTACTACACACACACACACACACACACACAAAACAAACAAACAAACAAACAAACAAACAAACAAAAAACAAAAAAAATGACTGCCCGCTTAAAAATACAAAGGGAAATATTCACTCCAGAAGTTATCATACAGACAAAAAAAAAGTAGTTGGAAGCAACTCTGTAATAGTGCAGGGGCATTCAATCTCTGAGCATCATGTCCAATGCCTATAGATAAAGCAGAAAGAGTCACTAGGCTGATGGGTAGAGGAAGCCAAGTGGCAAAACATTAGCCTAAACCAGCATCATTCGTGGGCACCTAAAAGAACAAGGTGTGGTTTCTGTGTTTCCAATCTGTGTACCTTTAACTAGGAGAAGACACACTCAGTTTGGGGGGGGGGTTCTGGGGAGAAGACCTCAGCTTTCTTCTCTTTAAGATAATGAACATAGATGCAGTCACAGCAACATTCTTAGAGTCTGCAGAAGAACCTGTTTTCACTTGTTCTTTGTCAGGACCCAGTGTTTTCCAAGTCCTTGGCAAATGCTTTATACTCTCTAGAGTACAGGACTTTCAGAGCAAAGGGATTCTTAGAGGTTAAGGGGCCTAGGTCATGCAGAAATGTGGCAGAGAACTGAAACACTGGCTCAGAAACCAGGTGCCAGACCAGCCAGGTTGGTCTCAGGTTCCTCATTTAAAAGTGTGTGGTCATTGTCCAGGGTGAGGTGAGAGGCTTCATGAGTGAAATGGACACAGTTAAATACTGGAGAAGGAAAGGGAAGAAAGAGAAGCTCCTGGGGGTTCTCACAATTCCCTAAAGCCTGTAGGCTCAGCCACTTTGCTTCCTGGTCTCTGGTGTACCAAGAGTTTTGAGAACATTAGACAAGGGAGTGTGTTTTGATTTCAGGTTTTCCTGCCTGTGGCTAAAGTACCAGGTTTTACCACCAGGAGGTGGGCTTCCTCCACTATGCACAATGGCCCCATATCCTAGAAAAAAAAAGTAATTTAACGTGTTTCTCCCTCTGAGCAATGGGCACCATTGATTATTATCATCCATCTCTGTACAATGTAAGATGCTCACAGACCGGAGGGTGTTCTGAAAAGATTTTACAATTATTTTCAGCTTTGGTGCCTGCTGTACTCACAGTAAGCAGAGCTGACAGTACCCACATGGTCCTTCACCCTCAGAAACTCAAAGCCTAGAGTGAGAAATAAACTCATCATGAGAGCAGATTCTGTGAGAGAGAACAGCTAGTGCTGTAGAGAGAACCACCATCACCAGGTGTGTTTGACAGGCCTCCATGGTGAAATTTGTGCTGGGACCAGAGGACAAGATGAGCTATTCTTGCAGGAGTGAAAGAACAGTGTGCATGTGTGGGGGAGCTAAAAGGGGCAGAGAAATGGAGGTAGAAATAAATTTGGTCAGAGAGGAGGTTTGGAAAGGCTCTGAGTATTAGAAAAAAACTGGAAGTTAAAGACAAGATGGCCAGGCCACGGGTCAAGCATGTGTTGGTTTTCTGCAGGGTGGCTCAAGTTCTCTCACAGAGCACTTACGGAAACAAATGTGAACCAAATCACAGAACTTGTGATTAGGTGCTAGGCTTGGGAGAGCTGGTAGCCTCTTCCTCAAGTTCTCATGGGATGCTGGGTTGCCAAGTCAACTGAGTCTTACACTAGGAGAAGTCTGTCTGCTATTTCATGCATGGACTGGTGGGATTTAACTCAAACAGAGCTTTAAGTATTTTCTCTCTGTGGGTGGCAATCTTCTGTTATTGTTTAGTTGTTCTTTTACTTCTTGGTTTGTTTGTTTATTTCATTGGAGCTTAATAATTTAGATTATAATATGTGGCCCTGCCTTAAAAGAACATAGGGTTAGAAAGAGACACACAGAAAGAGAAACAGAGGCAAAGAGAAAGAGACATACACACAGACAGGGACAGGGACAGGGTCCAAGAAACAGATAATAGCAGAGGAAAACTGAGACAAAGAGAGACACCTAGAGATTGAGGCAGTCATATCTCAGTGTTAAAAATGACACCCATTATCTTGCCTTGTTCTATTATTTACTTTACAACTCAGTCAAAGAGTCTGTCCAGCTTCAAGCACAGGGGTTAGCACAGGATGTATGATGTGGAAGTAGGCACATTAACAGCCACTGTAAAGTTGCCCA
The DNA here is from genome assembly GCA_004026885.1 of Lyroderma lyra. NCBI lineage: Eukaryota > Metazoa > Chordata > Mammalia > Chiroptera > Megadermatidae > Lyroderma > Lyroderma lyra. The sequence goes on along the minus strand of PVJL010012602.1, from coordinate 5,048 downwards.
GCACAAAGGATGAGATGAGGCACTTTCACCAGAGACTGAATGTAAAGGGAGACACTGGATGGTCCTATGCCCAAGGGATTTCAGTTATTTTCCATCATTCTGGGACAAAAGTAAGAGTTTAAGTGGGAGTCATTTGATACCAGAGCAGACCCAACATGTAGGACCTATGTCCAATGCTCTGCTCTGCATTTCCGTTATTGCCTAACCCTAACCCTAACCCTAACCCTAACCCTAACCCTAAACCTATCATTTTTACATCTGTGCTGGAACCATTTTGACACCAGCCTAGGTTTCTAGGAACTGCAGGTGTATTGAGATCTAATGAGTCTTTGAAGTACATACTAGAAGAAATAACACTGCTAATGGGAGTCTAGGGAGGCCCTAATAGGACATACTTTTCCAGGGTCACATCACTGGTAAAAACTGGGTGCAAAGTCTGAACTGAGCTCTGGAGTTTTCAAAGTTAGGGCCTTGGCAGCACCCATACCTTTCCAGTGTGGAGTAGACTGCATTAGTGGAGCTGTATAAGATCTTGGCATGATGTGGGTGGTAAGCAGTCCCTAACCCAGAGAGGCCATGGAGAGGTATTTTTTTTAGAAGGAAACCCAGGTAGGGGACCTCAGGCAGTGACCTGAAATTTATATCAAAGAGCTCAACAGAATTTGAAGCTCTGGTAAACAGGCATCCACATTCTGGAGAAGCTTCTGCCCAACTCACTTAGTTAATAATATTCAATGTAGTAAAATATTTTCTTGTTGTGTCCCCAAGTAGCTTGGCTGTTGCCTCAGGTAAGACTGTAGTTGGAAACCTCTCTCTTATTTCAGGTATTGTTCAAATCTCACTCCAGATGTTTCTGGACATTTTTTTGAAAAAGCTGAAGGTAACACAAAAAGGCCTAAGCAGTCAAGTCCAGGCTAGCCCTCCCAACCCATCTTGACAGCATACATCTCCTTCCTGTGTGTTTGTGGAGTGGTGGTGTTGGTGGTACTATTAACCAAAGAAGGTCATGCCCTGAGCAAAAGCTGGCTGAGGAGAGTCCAATAACCTATAGGGTTGGTCAAGTTCACACCCCAAGTCAAGAATGGATGGTTTGGATGGAAAGGACAGAGTGACATGGCCTAGAGTTATTTCCAAGCCCTCCAGGAATATGTCACATCACTGAGTTCAAGTCTGGGTTGACACATCCTGTGTCTTACCTGGGACCTCAAGGTCATAGGGACAGAAGGGCTCTGATGCATGCACACTGGCTCCTGGTCTTTGTAACTACAGAGCTCTAGACAGGACATTGGTGATGATTTACTCAATGAAGGAACCCCTTCCATTTCCCTCTGTGTGAAAGGCATGCACACCATGCCACCAAGTGCCAACGCAGAGTCTTGGTGAATTTCGCTGTGGAGTCACTTTTAAAACCACAGCTCAGAGATGGCCAGGCAAGGCTATCATCCCAGACACCATCCAGGCCACTCCCCAGGGTAGACTGCTGGGTTTGCTAGCAGGTCATGTCATGAGGCTTGACCTGGAGCACCAAGATGAAGTTCCACTGACTCAGCAGGATCACCTTGATTAATGAAAGTCACAACCTCGGGGTTAAAAGAAATTGTAGGTGATGCATATGAACCCACAAGGATGACAGGATTCCACAGACAAAAACAGAAGCCCAAGAGAATGCCAATTGGCTAGCTGAAAAGAAAAGACTCAAATTGCCATCTGCGCCTTCACCCAGGGTACATGGCTTCTTTGAGAGAACTGATCAGGGGTCCTGAGTATAAAATGCACCTGAAAAGAATGGGCATTAGTCACCTTTGCTCCTGTTCCCACTGCAGCTCCAGCTCAGGAATCACAGCACAGCCCAGACCCTGCTTTTATGACTCCAGAGGAGTGAGTTGCAGGGACAGCAGCTGACCAACTTCAAAGCACATCCAAACCCTGAGGAGAGTCAACACTGAGAAGCTGTACCAGAGCTGCAGGTCTACCTAATGGTTAAGGAGCTGCAGTTCTATCAGCATCAGATAGACTTTTTACTCTAGGGTGTGGGTGGGGGCTGAGGGACTGGGTTCTGGAGCAGTTCCTGGAAGGAACTGGGTCTGGCACAGGACTCAGCATTCCTGGAGGATTAACTGTCACCTGCACCAGCTCTAATATTTCAAGGAGACCTGGGGATGTCCAATGTGTTTAGCATTTCTACAGCAATAACCATATCTGGATTGCCCTCTGCAGTTTCTTGTACAACACCTTCAGTGCTGTCCCCTATCTGAACATCCCTATTATTGTCTTTCATTTTTTGTTTGCTTTTTGCTTCAATTTATTTTATATATATAATATTTTACCTTAAGGTGTTACATTCACTATAGTAAAATGTAATACTTATCATAATAAAAGGTACTTTCATAAGCATTTAGTTCATCCATTGTCACTGAAATATTTAATCAGGTCTGAGCATTGATGGGCTTAGATAAAATAGCATCTCTCACCATGACTACCCAAGGTCTCCTTGGCCACATCAAAGTTCACACACAAATCTAAACTATTTAAGATAATCTATCTTAGATAAACTATCTAAGATAATCCCAAAAGAAAACAATATTTTTATTGGGGAGTTTGAATTTGTCTTCCTGTTATATTAGGTTGCGTTTGTGAGATGAAAAACTATTCTGAAACTGCAACCTTTTGAGGGAGGGGCAGAAAGTATACTAGCAAGCTTCATTTTGCAGCTCAGAAATTACTTTAGTGTTAAAGAACGTATGAGTCCAGGAACTCATACAGAAGTGAAATCTTCTTAAAACAGATGTTTTATATCTGGGATTACACCAAATTTAAAGTGGTGTTGTACTTTCCAGGATTTTGTTTTGTTTTGTTTTAAGGAAGGTAGAAACTTACATTTAAGAATTAAATATTATCACTATTTTTCTACAGGATACAAATCACTTTGGCTTTAGTGACACTTCCCAAAGATAGTTGAAAGTATAATAATATTCCTCTTTAGGTTGGTTAGTACCGTTAGATAATGCTAAGAATGAATGTAAAATTTTTAATTGATTTATATGCAGTGACTTAAGTGCTCTGTTAGGTTTTTTACATTAAATTTAATATTTTATTTTGGAAATTTTATAAGTTATAAAGGGAATGAATCATAAATTAAAAATACTAGTATTCTCTGTTTTGTTTTTCTTACTTAAGTAATTGCTATAAATGACTTAGGTACGTATATGTGTGTGCACTTAAAATATCTTGTCTAGGAAGTCTTTCATAATCAGGCCTCCAAATTTCCCAAGTCTGTATGCTGGGTTTTATTAAATTCATCTCATGAACAAAACAATATCCTATGTACAGTGATCCAAAGATTTCAGTGTCCCCTTAGAGAACTCGCTCCTCCTATTCTTTACTTTTTCTTTGCTCAGTGTAAACCATTCCAAGAGCTTGACTTTTATTACAAATTGATAGAGGCATTTCTTGTATATGAGAATGAGACTGGATTTTAGTGGTTGAAAAAGGATAGTGATGGCAGCTTGACTGTTTAAGCTTGACTTTGTGCAATCTGCATTTATTTCCCAGTGATGGTTTTTATACATCTATCAAGTATTCATAAATATTTTGTTTTTTGAAACCTAATTATAGACAGTAGGATTTCCTTTCATAAGGGAGAAAAGCTTCTACTTTTCACAAAAAATTGCACCATTTCATGTTTTTTTAAATAAAAATCCTTCCACTCTAGTATGATTTTTATGGGGGCTTTGTACCAGTGTTAGTGTATAATATCATTTTTTAATAATTTTGGTAAGGTAAGTTTCCCAAAAGAAACTTTCTTGTACTATAAAATATTCCCACTAGAAATATGAGCACTCTTGCATTATTGAGGGCCAACTGCATTAGTCTTTTATTAAATCCTTGCTAAAGAACCTCATATACCTAACCTTTCTTCACACTACACTAGACAAATTAATCAAGGTTTTAAAATAATTTTAGTTACATTTGATGAAACGTTTAGGCTCAAAACCTGAAATGAAATAAAATATTAGCATAATGACAATTGTTATTAGGTATTTTTCTTAAATTTATTGGGGTGATTGATTAGCATAAATTACATACATTCCAGGTGCACAATTCTATATTACATCCTCCACATGTTGCATTATTTAATCACCCACAGTCAGTTTTCTTTCCATCACTGAGACAATTTTTACTGAATCTTTCTTTGAGCTAAGGACTCTGATTTGCAAATTGCTTTTTCAGAGAGGATTTTGAGAATGAGGGGAGTGACAAATATGTCTCCACTCAAAGGCTATTCAAAAAGTTATCTGCTCAGAAACCTCCACAATAAAAAAATTTTAACAGAGGACAGAAATCCTGGTGTTAATGAATTATTGTATAATCAGTTTAATATGTCATTGAGTCTCAATTTCTAACACTGTTAAAGGAACTCTAGAATTTAGTGTTGAAGTAAGGGACATTTAAACAATATGACATATGTTTGAGCTCTTCTGTGATATAGAAATTTGTATATTCCACTGTTATCCTTTTAAAAAATATTTTGAATCTGGGATAGTAAACATTAGAAAATATGCTACAGTCCTTCAAGGCCAGACATGGGTAGGACTGTAGATAGGACCACAGTATTCCAGAGTGTGTGCATTTGCAGGGCATAGTGTTGCTAGCTACTTGAGTTGTACCATTTGGCTTCAGTGACTTCCTGGTAATAAACCAAGTTTATGTCAATGGTGGTCATGCACAGCCCTGTGATCTGATCGCTTTACCCAGAAAACATGGAGTAAGCTCCTGAATCTTTCTGTGTGGATCATTTTCTGGAAAAATTTCCTTGTCTGTTGATGTTGAATACAATGCTGTAGAGGAAGAGCGATGTGGACAGTTCAGGTGCTGTGATGTCATGAGAAAAAAACAAAACTGACGGTGCCTGTTATCGGTGGTTATTAATGATAAGCTGAAATTACATTTTATTAAACTGAATCAGTCTTTATGAGAGCAGACAATAAATTTTTTGAAAGCATCCTAGAAAAAGTGCTATATACTTCATTTCTTTTTTTTTTTTTTTT